>JAHWFP010017705.1:5551-32819 GCA_023313725.1 Lithobius niger | reverse complement strand
TAACATGGCTTCAGGTACACCATGAAGAATTCGGAGAATTTTTTTTTCTTACTCTAGTGATGCGGTTTTGGTTTCGAAGTGGCTACCGCCATCTACCAGCATTGTTGGTTGTTTGTTTCGGTTTAATTTACATGTCATCCAGCGGCGTTATTTCAGCGACTCGGCTGTTAGTGATGCGGTTTTGGTTTCGGTTAGAGTTCGATACTTCCAGTCGTTATCCGTTGTCTCACCAACATCATAAAACATGCAGAATTGTGTCTATAAAGAAAACTTAGGCTAAACAATACAGCTGTGATAGCTAGTGCGCATGTGCGCGGGTACAGCTGGTATATATAAAAAGTATTCTAGACGATTTCCGAAGTAGAAGCTAAATATAGCTAAAAATAGATGTACTAATGTTCGTAGTGCTCAGACCTTTTTAAAAATAAAAAGTCGACCAATGACAACAATCTCTTAAAGCTATTCACAGAGGATGTGGAGACTGTCACTCTGGGTAATGAGTTCCAAACTAGGAAAACTCTTAACGAGAAAGAAATTTTCTCTGTAATTAAGTCTTGCGTATGGAATTGTTAATTTTTATTTGTGACTCCTCGTTTTGATCAACTGGTAAGAGCCCACGAAGAGTAAGAACAGCCTTCAGACTTCGAACTTCTTTTGAGTCACAGTATGGCAAGTCTCTCATGCACTGTAATGTATTTGGACGGTTTCCAAGTAGTCAATGTCCTTTAAAAAATTTGGAGACCAAACCGGGCTTGCTTATTTTACTAGTGGGCGGACATAAACCGTAAAAGACCATAATTTAGTGTTGGGATTTCTAGACTTGAAGTAACACTTAACAATTGCCGATCCTGAATACCTAAATACGAAGCAATCAAACAATGAAGCAAACAGGGCAAGCAAACGAATCCAACACCCATCTACACGAGCCCATTTGAAAACACTGCCACCACGCACAAGATGTGCTGCAGATGTGGTATGTTGTTTCAAAACGTGAGAAATTGGCATTAGTAGTGTTTTTTTTCCCATTGTAATTATTTTCTGCATTTTTAACACTAAACGAACAATCACTGTGGCAGATTATGCCAATTAGTTTTGTGTTGTTCGCGTCGTGCTGGGGCCCACTAGTCTTATGTATGGGGCTTCCTTACTGCCGTTATGAAGAATCATCATAGCCATCCAACGCATTTCGTGCGCAAAGCAGTAAACTGGAAGTCATAAAATTTCATCGAACTTAGAGGAAACTATTAACTTATCAAGTCCCAAACAAACAAACGAAAACACAAAATCCACATTTAGTCAAGTACTCGAAGCGCTCACTTTGCTCGTTCGGCAAATCACAACAACAACACAACAACATTTTATTTTTTTTTATAACGTTTCCATCGGCAGTGTAATTGACGCTAGCTCCGACCAGCAACGCCAGTTGTTGATTGAAGGTATAATTACAGGTCCCGGAGTGAACACATCTCAGTGCTAGGGATGGGCGATATTGCGATATTTCGATATTATCGCGATTTACAACACATGCAATGTTTTCGCGATTATCGCAGCTTCGAGCTTATTTCATCTGGTTCACATCGGAGTGCGACAGTGTCGATAATTTGCTAAATAATGACCGATTTTGACGTTCAAATACACCATTTTTTCACCAGCTTTCCGATTGTGCAAACAACAAATTTCTAGCTGCAACCCTTCTGAAGTTATTTCTAATAAACCCTCTAACTTACATTTCTTGAACAAACATGGCGTCCAAATGACAAATTTGCAAATTTGCAAATTTGCAAACGATAAATTAGCTGCTTACTGGTAATTTTAATAGGACTAATTTTACTGCGTAAAGTGGTTGTCTGTGGTTGATTAATTAATATCAACATCTTCACATCTTACCAGGTCACAAATTGTGCAGAAAATGTTCGGATTGCATACTTTTTTCCTGGTTGTTGCTTATCTGCGAGTACGGATTGCATGCAAGAAAATATGGTAATTCAAATATGGTAATTCAAATTATGATAATTCAAATTATTTGACAGTGCTTTTGAATAAAAAAGAATAAATTATTTTTCCGTAATTTTTTGCTAACGCTACGCTGACGAAGCGTATTATACATATACGTAAATTCAGGTCTAGTTATGGTAGTTCTATAGAGCAATGAAATTTGCCGCCATATTGGCACCAGTATGGGTTTTGGAGGGCATAACTACAAGGTGCACTACATAAAAATGGAGGGAAAAACATCGGAAGAGCGGATTTCTTAGGCTTAAAATAACGTTGTGTTCTCGAACAACAAAAATCGCGCGTTTTAGGTCTAAGAAATCACTCTTCATAGCATCGGCTTCAGTATGACGCCCTTCTGTTTCTCTCTGAAGTGCCCCTTACAGCTAACCCATTAAGGCTCCAGCAGAGAGTTATATACAATAATACTACGTCGTGTCACTGCTGTATAGGCATAAACGTATATGGTTAGCAGGTTTACTGTAGGAGTAGTGCTGTTATGACCAATTAATTGATCAACCTAAAACAGCTTGGCCTACACATTGAGAAATATCGAAATAATCGTTAAATATCGCATATCATGGTACTGCAATAATTGCGTAGTCGAAATTTCATTATCGTTCATCCCTACTCAGTGCAACTAGAGAACACCCTGATGTCGACATTGGGTGAACGACTAGGCAACCACGCTCCATTAGTTCTTTTGGCTAACAGACTCGGACTAGAATTTAGACCCCTCTACAACACGACATGCCAAGTGCAAATCTACAAAATGTTTAGCGGAGCGTTGCGTAACTCTCCGTCACGGATGCAACCGCTGATGAAATCTCTCTTCTGACAGCAATTTAATACACATGCCCAGCGTTGGTGTGTATATCTGGTGCTTCACGAAGGACTCTAATGAGACGGATTAAATTGTTGTCAGTTGTCAGGACAGTTTGTTCCTTTGCATCATTGACAGCTTCGTACATTGGTTAAATGATTCGAAATCCCCTCGTCTGCGAATCCGTCGATTATTGTGATTGGTTCGTTTGACGGTAATGGTACAGAATGAATGGAAGGAAGGCTTTTAGCTTTGGATAGGGAACGTATACAAGGCTACAAACCGACATGGCACGCATGGGTGGTCCCAACGGCTAGCAGTTAAACACGGAAAGGGACGGACCAATGAAGGGAGGATTGCGTATATGCCCAAAATACATTCTGTTAACGATAAACTCTGACAGTTATGCATATTGCAACGTTCAGCTAATGCACAAGTTAACGTGCAATCGAAATGACATGCATGCATTACATGTTGTGTTTACTCCAGTCGTTTCGGTGCTTGAAATTAAAGCAGGTGGAATGATTTAAATTTTTCTTGAGTCACGTTATAGGTAAGCACTTAAAACAAAATAGGTTACTAAATTTCCTTATAACATAACTCAAAAAAATAATGAAAAAAAACCAGTTCACTCACAACGTAAAAATCAAACTACAAATACTACATTGAAGAATACGAAATCGAACAAAACTACCAGAACCCAGCGTAATAAATGCCTTTCTATCAGTGCGTTACACCAGCAGCTATGCAGAACTTCGTTGCCCCGAACTACACAAGTTAAATTATACAAGTGTACAAACTGCAATAAATTAGCAAAGTTTGTGCTCCGTTCATTTTAAAAGTAATTGTGAATATTCTATCAATCTATCTATCTATCTATCTATCTATCTATGCTATGGTAATTGTCTGTTAGCCTGAACCCATTCCAATAATTCTTATACAATGATGCCTTTTTTAAACAATTTGTTAATCCAGTGTTTAAATGCCGTTAGACGTTGTTTTATATTTTTATGGTTTATTTATACTTTTGCTTGAAAAAGTTTGTTGCTCCAAGAATTCCAACATGTCTCTCCAGACCTCCTTTTTGTTAATATTTTTTGTATTATCACCGTATTTTTTTTATCTATAAGTAACTTCGTTAAATTAATTAAAATCGCCAAGTGATATTAACAAAAAAGTTAAGGTGCAGAAATACTGATAACCTATTTTACAATGACCTAACAGAAACTAATTGAAGAATCTGGAGATGTGATTTTATTTTTGCAAGAATTCTTGTTTTTATTGAATATTTCTTTTTTTTATTATTATTGTTACGTCAATTGCGCTTCATGGGCTTGGAATTGAAAATATATGTATACAACTGGAACTTTAAATGTGAACAAGAAAACAGATTGGAATGGCTTTTCTTTATCAATTAATTGTACATCCTGCTTCTTGCAACTTTTTGAAATTTGAAGAAATAATCCATGAATAAGTAAGAAGGGTAAAACAGCAAAATTGTCTGCCTATATACCATGAGAAGAGTTAAGCTGAACTCTGAGTAAAATCGCAGCTTGCTATTTCATCTAAACACTGAGCTGTCCGTAGGCCTTAATGACGAAAAAAAAATTGTATTGACAATTCCAGTGGACAGCCAAACTTCTCGTTTTACTTTAAAATCACTGTAGTCCCTGCATGCTACGACGGGAATTTGTTTGTTTTCGAACGGCAGCTTCATTTCTAATTTCTATTATCATTGCTTTACTTTATTTAATAGACGAAATATGATTTTAAGGTTTCATCTTTTAATCTTTTTAATGCTGTTCTTTTTACATTCTGATGTTTTAAGGAATACTTCACAGCAATTAACAAATTCTTGTCCTTTTTTTTATAGGTAAGTTCTCCTTATAGTGCTGATGGCAGATGCAGTGAAAGGTAGGCATTGAACCTTTAAATCACTACGGTAAAAGGACACTTTTTAACTTCAGAAAACTATGAGCAGTGTGATCGATTAATTTCGACAGATCTAGTTCAGTGAAATAATTTTCATTGCGAATTGTCATTCTCGGTATTGGTGGAAAAAAATTGTAGTTCGCAGTTCTTTCGTAACTTATAATAGTACAATTTGGTATCTGGTAACGATGCCTTTAACAGGGCTATGGAGTAAAAAGTACGGTAATAGATTATGTGAAGGCAAACCAAGCAGTGCTACATAAAAATACAAACAACGTTTCGAAAATTATCAATTTTCGTCTTCAGGTTAGCAATAAAATTAAAGCATGGCAAAAGCCACTAAGTCAACCTATATTAAAAGCATAAAACAGAAATTTAAAACGGATAAAAACCACCAATTTCTCCCCTCAAAAGAGGCAGAAATGGCAACCGAAAAGCAACGGCCCACCTGTTCCGTTGGATGCCACGTCGCAAGGACCCTTGCCTCGAAACGTTGTTTGTATTTTTATGTGGCACTGCTTGGTTTGCCTTCACATAATTTAACAGGGCTAGCAAGGATAATGTTATGGCTTTGTTAAGAAATTATCCTGGTAGAAGAAGAAAGAGTTCTAAAGGATGATAATGTATCATCCCTTTTTAGGTTGGTTAAGAAAAGGACCGGTTTAAAAAGCACTATACCCCTCCATGTGAGTGAAACTTTGATGACTAAGGGTGGCGAAAAGAATGTCTTAAATGCCACTTTCTCCAAAAATTTTATTTCCGATAATATTATAGTACCTAATTAACCTCCTCGTGATGACGCCGTGTGTGAAAGTGTACAATTTTTGTGGTTTCAGGTTTATTACGGCCTGTCATTTTAAAAGAACAATAAACCGTTGGTCCTGTTGGACACGCAACCTTTTATACGCAAATTAAGAAGACCATTCGTTTGCCAAAACTTATATTTTCTCGGCTTCTTTTGAAAGTTGTAGACTACTAAGTTGTTCGAAGACTGCGAACGTGGTATCGATTTTCAGAACGAGTAATGTTGCAGACCCCACTAACTATAGGACAATTGTATTGACTGAAATTGCGTCTAAGGTAACGTGGGGACTAATTATAGTGTAAGTGCTTGCTAAGGAGATGGACGATTATTCATAAGACACAATGCTCAATCCTAATTCACCTCTTACTGTACAGCTAGGGGACTGCACACATAGCATTACATATTAGGCGCTAGGTCAAGGTTTATCCCCTTGTCCTGCCCTTATCAGCTCTGGTGGTTCGACTTGCAGGTCTGACCACCACACACCAATTAGCTCGAGCTGTCGATTCTGTCCCGTTTTATACCCGAGCGGGCCGGGGTAGAACAATAGGCTCTTGCCTGAGGCATTACGTCACGTGACGACGAACTGGCGCGATCCGGTCCTGACTGGTAGAACAATAGGACTGGCTCGCTTACCCGGATGCTGGCGCTGGGCCAGCTGCTATATGAGCATGGTAGCTAGCGGCGCGTAGCATCCATGTTAACGGCAAGGTGCACCGCACGAGGGGCTAACTGCGTGCGTGTGTATTGCCGTGCATGTAAGCACGTTACAATAGGAGGAAGATATTAATTTTCCATGCAGACGGCAGTTTTAAAGACCAATTCGTTTTTGTTTTTTCTTTCCTGGGAAATCAATTGAATTACAACTGCTCGTATTAAATCAAAAAAGGCAACAGAAAGTAGAACTCCAGAGGATTTCAATAGGGATTTCATCGCTTACATGAAAGCCTTTGATTCTCTGGTACACAATAAATTATTGCTAAACTGGAATGTTACGGTTTTCATGAAAAGTTGTTGAAGTGGAGTGAGGATTTCATTTCCAAACTTCTAATGAATGTAATGATTGATCTTCTTACTTCCAGTTGCCTCAGGTACTGTACAGGTGCCCTTATTGTTCGTCCTTTATGTAAATTACCTCACAGCCAGCCTAGTGCATGTGGAATTGAATAAATTTGCAAATGACGCCAAACATCTTGGTTGCATTAAAGATGAATCTGGGCAAAATAAGCTACAAATGGCGAACGACCATGTTCCATTGATTGGCAATTGCCGATTGCAGCTCAGCTCTAAAGTGTAGGTCGTTCCTCATTGGAAAAAAAATAATACTATTCATGAATATACACAACTTGTGATATTAAATTGCCTCATCTAACCGAAGTGTGTGTGGTTCACAAACTATTTGTGAGTTGTACCATAGATTAGAAAGTTAACTAGATATACCGTCTTACTTCTTCCCGTCCTACGCGGAGCTCTGGCGGTAGTTGCGGCTACTAATACCTCTGCTAATGCTTTGCCTTCTGCTGCTTCGAAGGCAAAAGCATTAGCAGATGTATTAGTAGCCGCAACTACCGCCAGAGCTCCACGTAGGACGGGAAGAAGTAAGACGGTATATCTAGTTAACTTTCTAATCTATGCTAAAACCCACTGTACGCATTTGTAAAACTTCCTTTGCAGAAATGGCAATAGAGCAGTGACATTTGCGCCATATTGGCTCCAAGTATGGGTTTTGGATGGCATAACTACAAGGTGCACTACATAAAAATGGAGGGAAAAACAACGGAAGAGCGGATTTCTTAGCCTTAAAATAACGTTGTTTTCTCCAACAACAAAAATCGCGCGTTTTAGGTCTAAGAAATCACTTTTAACAGCATCGGCTGCAGTATGAAGCTTTCTGTTTCTCTCCGCAGTGCCCCTTGCAGCTAACCCATTAAGGCTCCAGCATAGAGTTATATACAATAATAATACGTCGTGTCACTGCTCTATAGTAAAACGTAGTTTCACATCCGGTAATGTAAATAGAACTTTTGCTGTGGGCTTTCGAGACATACATTAGGCCAGATATCGCGTACATTAGTATAGTCTGGTCGCTTTACCGGATTGGCGATGCTGAGCTAGACGAATCAGTTCAAGGGGATACACAAAGTGTCCAAGACTTATGAAAAATTTCACGTACCCCAAGAGGTTTCAAGCACAAGGAATAGAGTCCTTAAAACTTACACGATTAATTAAATTTAAATCTTCCCTTCGTGAGTGTGGGGGGGGGGATTGAGGCTTCGTGAGTGTGCTCAGACTTAACCTGGATCTGTCAACATTCTTAGACTGCACAATGATGGGGGGGGGGGGGATGAGGTTTAATGGCGCGTCGACAACTTGGTCATTAGCACCAACCTCAGTCACAGTGCAGTGGTCAGGGTTGCCACTGCATCACACACAATGATGGCTTTACGAAAGGCTGTCTTTTAAAGTTGATTGTGAATATGACATATGGAGAGTGCAGACATCAGTTCTTCACATGCCGGGTTGTAACTGGGATGGGATTGAGGCTTTATATCACGTGCGACGGTTTGGATTGACGTACCGGAGTCGGTGGTTACGACCAACAACGTAAGGCTTTTTAAATCTAAAAAAAGCACACAATCGCATTACAGCCAAGCGACTTTTTTTAAAGTCTGATGTTTACGTTGATCAGGGGAGGGGTTCGAACCGGTGTTCATTTGGTTTTCCTCACAGTTAAGCTCCTCACAGTATTCCTCACAGTTAATTCTTCAGGAAATCCTTACAAAGTCTGCATTGCACGTGGGACAGTACAATCAACTTTATTCCATCCAGGGTTAAACTTAGACTTAAGTTTTTGGGATCGAAAGAAACATTAACTACAATTCTAAAAAAACACTGTCTATTTATGGGAAAAAATTACGTTTTTTTTATGTCAGGTTGATGTGAGTGGATATTTTTTCTTCCTAGTATCAAATCCATTTATGAGGTTACGCATATATTTCTGTGGCTTCCCAAAACAAAAGTCGTCTAATCGAGTTCCACTTCGGACATACGTTTTATTTCTCTTGTTTCTAACAGAAAACCCAACATGTGCACATGCAACAAGAAAAACACTATAAATGGCGACGTTTATAGGAGCATATATTGCACCGTTATTAAGTAATTAGTTGTTTCTTACAACATCATCAAAAACAGTTTTGCTCGATAGCAGAGAGGAATTTCCCCCCAAAACGGCTTATAACAAGCCGTTTTGGTGGGAAATTCTCCTCCGATATGAAGCAAAACAGATTTTTAGGTAGTAAGATACAACCGATTGCTTAATTCGGGCGTAATATTTGCTCCTGTAAACATCGCCATTTTTAGTGTTTTTCTTGTTGCATATGCACATGTTGGGTTTTCTGTTAGAAACGAGAGAAATAAAACGTATGCCCCAAGTGGAACTCGAACTCACTACTTTTGATTTCCTAGCTGTGTCACCTACACTGCATGAACGGAGAACTCCGTTTCGTGTCCCTAGTGAGCTTTGATGCTGTTATAAGTCTTTAAGCGGAAAAAATACCCAAGTATTTGTAAGAATATGGTCTTTTTTTTTGAGAGGGGGATGGAGGGGGAGGGGGAATTATAAAGTGGAAGAAAAAAATGCGTCCAAGTTATAGGAGTTTTGGAGGATCACATCTCCTCCGTACTGCTTTTTAAGCATAAACAGACGCAATTACGCACATATTTTTTTTTTAATGAATAATTCCCATTTATAAAATAATTTTAAAAATTGAAATAAATTATAAATAAATAAAAATAGTTTTTAAGGAAAAAGTATGACATTCCTTTGATATCTCTTTACGTTTATTTAACGTACCTTCAAAAACTTTAACTTTAAGTTTATTCAACGCCCAACCCCAAAAAATATGAAGGGTACAGGCAGCGAAACGCGTTCACTGTTGACGGGCTGAAGCTCATTAATATTTCAAAAATGCGCTCCGACTAAATGAGTTAGGACTGCAGAAGGAAAAAAAAAGTTAGGAATCGTAAAAATAAAAGTAAAAGCAGAATTTCCTCAAAACTGTTTGGCAGAGCATAAAAGTTACAACAGCCTCGTGGGGTATGAAGTTATAAATTTGGACCGTTTATTTTTTTTTTCAGGATGAATTCGAGACATGAAACTAATTTAATAACAAATTACCAGACTCAAAAAAGGAGCTATACGTCCAAAAAAAGGAAAAGGTCACGCAGTTTTGTCGGTTTTTAGTCGAGTTATTCTTTAAAAAACGAAACGGAAAGAAAAAAAAAAGAAATAGCTGAATTTAATTCCAGCTTTAATTGGAATTTAATTCTAAGAGACGGAAAGATTTAATTAAATGTGACTGTATCGCACATGAATTTCTCGTTTTGGAGAGTAGTAATTAAAGGGTTAGGCTTTTAAATGTTGTATAATTTCACTCAGCAAGACTAGTTTTGATTTCGGCAAAGTATCTGACCATTTTACTTTGAGTTATAGAAATATCGAGTAAACAAATGATGCTCAAACTCAAAAATGTCAATACTCATCACATCAGTATTGCGAATTTTCGATAGGCATTACCCGAAAATAAATATTTTCTCATGAATCTCCATGGGCCTTCCTTTCCTGCTATTCCTCGTCAGCAGAAGATTTGGAGAACAACCTACCTTAAAATGGCATCCGCTGCTTAGAGATGATCGTGGACCTCCTAAATACAGAGGGCCACAGACGCGTCAAGTTTGAATCGTTCTCGATTGAATTCGATCCATCTGGAAGAGTGCATACAATTATGTAGACTGTAGTTCACACGTTTCTTGCTGCCTGACGAAGATAGGAGGACTAAAAATATTTATTTTCGGGTAATGCCTATCGAAAATTCGCAAAACTGATGTGGTGAGTATTGACAATTTTGAGTTTGAGCGCCATTTGTTTACTCGATAGTTTTGATTTATTTGATTGCAAATCTGTTTCTTAACGGGAAGATTCATTACAAAGCAAGGGGTGTGCGTTGAGCCATCTTTTTTTCTATGATTTGGTGGGTGCTGCTATTTGGCTGCCTTGACGCGGCCAGTTGTCAGCGTATTGTGTATATTCAGGGAAAACGGATACGACTAGAAATCACGTATAATTTCCCTATGGAGCATAACAATTCCCGTATGCTGAAACTTGGCAAACAAATTTTTAACTACTTAAAGGCGGGTTGCCTCCAAATGAAAGTTTGGAGCATCAAGCACCATCGAGCGCTATGTAGTTCTCTCTAGCACTTGGTCGCAACAAGCAGAAGTATGCACAAAGAAATATCTTTAAACACAACAAATAAGCCACGTTCCTTCTGAATTATTGAGGAAAAATTTAGTACGCCTGCGTGCACCTGGGAGCAAGCTTTAAAGATTAACGATGCTAATGTCCTTAGATGGCGCCACGGAAAAATATTAAGAAAGTCTCCTGGAGCCATCTAGTGACACTAACATCGTTAATCTTTACTGATTCTTTCCAGGTGCACGAGGGCGTACCAATTTTTTACTCAATAATGAAGGAGTCACGTGGTTTTTTTTTTGTTGCGTTTTAAAGTTTTGCTTTGTGCATTCCTTCGCTTGCTGCGAGAGAGAACGCGGTTGGGCTAGATGCTGCAACGTTAATTTGGTGGCAAGCCCGCATTTAAAAGGAAGAACCTTTCCTAAGAGTGGGGTGCACGTTGTGAAATAGATTTTTCTACCATTTGGTGGGTGCTGCTATTTGGCTGCAATGATGGGGCCAAATCACGTGTCATATACCCTCGGAGCATAACGAATTTCCGGATGCTGAAACTTGCCAAACAAATCATTAAAGGGACATAAATCCTTCCGGTATGTCGTGCGACCCGTTAGCGAATAGCGTTTGCAATATTTACACAGGTTTGACTTAATGTCGCAAATTCAACAAGCACGAAAGAAAAACGCAGAAAATGAGCGTGTTGGCAATATTTACATACGTTTGAACTAATGTCGCAAAACGGAGTCATACACGAGGCTAAGGTTCGTTTGCCATAATCCCGTTTGCCTTAATCCTGTTTGACGACCGATTTTATGGCAATCGTCCCAGCTCTTCTGCATTTTCCCGTTTGCTCGAAATTATGCTCTTCCCCTCTTCTGCTGGATTTCCCGTTTGCCGTAATTTCCCGTTTGCCATAATCCCGTTTGCTATACCGACGGATTTGACGACGTCGTCCTAAAACCCAATTTCAAGAAAGAATGTTCGTAGCCGTCTAAAACTGCGCATGGATTGTTCACTCCTGGTACCGAGTGTCTGCGTCATCTGTTGACAAAAGTAGCTACTGTTTGTCATTCCAATTAAAATGCGGATCTATGTTATTTGGACATAATTATTAAAACTTAACTTTTAAAAAATTTCGATTGTAATTTTAAATTTTTTCTAACTTTAAAAAAACCTTTTTTCTAAGATGGTTTAAAAACAATAAAAATAGCTTGGTCATGATACCACACATGAAACTTCTACTTATATATGGGGCAACATTATGCACTGAACGAAAGTGGGCAATTTTCTGAATTTTCAAGCATTTCGAAACATAGAACCAAGATTTTCGGATCTCAATATTAGATTTTGGATCAGAAATGTAGTAGGCTACCTATGTTGTGAAAGTTTAATTTAAGCGATTTTTTTTAGGGGAGTGGGGGGAGGAGATGCTCACATGCATGAAGTAAGTACATGGGTAAATACAATACGGGCAAGCCCACGCAATACTCGCAATCTGTCCCCTCCCTAGACCCCCCCCCCCAAAAAAAAAAAGATTATGTCATTAAACTTTGGTATAGAAGCGGGTTTTTTATATTTTTTTGTCCACATGAAGTAAGTAGATGTGCTCACTAATTATCCATAATTTTTTTTTAATGAGAAACAGTGACGAGTTTTGTCAACAGATGGCACAGAAACTCGGCACCAGGAATGAATGATCCGTTAGTAGTTTTGAATGTTAAGTGTACATTCTTTCAGAGTTCCATTTGAAATGAGACTTGATATACGATTTATGGCAAACAGACATGTACGACAAACGGGATTACGGCTACTGGGCTAAGATATTCAGAGCTTCCGGGATTATGGCAAACGCGATTATGACAAACGGGATTATGGCAAACGGGTGGAAGCCCTACACGAAGTCTAAAATGGATGCCAACCTTTAACTACTTAAACGTGCGTGCCATTTAAAAAGTACGCTTACTGAACTGTTGTTGCAATTTACGGCCCTTCTAGTCCGTTAATGGCAAAAGTCTCGACTGGAGTTCTAGGGCAGTTTTAGGGCGTTAGGTGCCGCTCTTTTTCAGTTATTTTGCTTTCTTTTTTTTTTATCACGTGTCCTCAAGCGGACAACAAATTTAGACTTAAAAAAAGTAGTGTGTGGTTGACTTGGATGGTCGGACGGCTTCGTTTTACGATCTTCGTTTTCGCTACGTTTTTAAGTGTTTTTTATCGTAAAGTTCTTGACTGATTTGGCCCGCTTTCACAAACTTCGTTGACCACAATGTTGCAATTATTATTCAAGTTGCCTTTTTTTTAAAGTTGTTAGTCGCTTAAAGTGGCACTATCACCGATTTAAAGCAGGTGTAGAACTGGCAACTTCTAGCGCTATCTAGTACTATCTAGCACTTGCTTACACCAAACAGAAGACTGCACAACGGCATTTCTTTTTACGAAACAAACAAACCACGACCTTCTTAAGTATTGTGTGAAAATTTGGTTCGTCCTCGTGCACCTGGGAGCAAGCTATAAAGGTTAACAAAATCACCGCCGCTAGATGGCGCCATGGTATTTTCGTTCGCTTTTCGATAGGTGATAGTGCCACTTTACAGGTGCCGATAAGGGATGTTTTAAAAGTCAGCGGCTTGGCAGCTGCTGGCCAGCCAAGTAAGCGAGGATGAAGGATGCTGAGTTCGATGAGCTTACGCAACCAATATGAGGGCCGTGGAGCAACAATCGGCAACGATCATCATAGAAGCGATAAATCTACATGATACGTGCGTGATAAGTACGATATTGATAGCTGCCAGCAGCGCAATTGATTAGTCTTTACTCTCATCATCTTAAACGCGTACTAATATTAACGGCGCAAGATACAGCACAAAAGTGAATTACAAGGTTGTTACGCGAGCATCAAACATGACAAACTGAGAAAACAAATTGAAAATTGGAGCATAATTGTAATAGTTACGAGGGAAACAAAATAGCAACAAAGTCTTCCCTGAACGTTGTAACTGCCATGCAGTGAAGCTTAGGGGCTGCCTCTACAAGTGAGTACACCGTATGTGATCCCGAGTCTTTCCTGCGCCAATCAATGCGAGTGAACGAGTGCAGTTCACGAGGCATTAAAAGAACACAACGAATGATATGGATTAGGTCTAAAGTACTGTGCCATCATTCACAACACAGAAAGTCATGTTCGGTATGTGATTACTTTCTGATTTTACATTTACTATTTTTTTCCGGCACTAATGCCCTTTTTGAGTGATATCCAGCCCGGTCGCAACAATCGCCAAAACGCATTGTTGTTTTACGAATGCCCACACTTTTTTTCTGTGCGGAAATAACCGGGTGGGGGGGGGGGGGGGCCCCGCGAGGGACAGGAATGAAAGGGCGCCAAAAAACGAGGCGAAAGATCTTTGAAAAAATTCGACTCATTCGCCGTTTTCTTCAAATGATTTTCTTTCTTTATGGTTCCATACATTTCACAAAACAAGAAAAATAATCGTAGCTTAGAAATAAATGGTTGTACGTTTTCTAGTAGCAGGGGGCGTAAAGTGGGGTGTAATTATTCGATTGTCCTCTTCCCCCCCCCCTCCCCACCCCCAGAAAAAATGTTTTTCCACCTTTGGAAATTGTGGGCATTCGTGTGGCCAATGCGTTTTGGCGATTGTTGCGACCGGGCTGGATATCACTCAAAAAAAAAAGTAAATGTAAAATCAGAATATAATCACATATCGAACGTGACTTCCTGTGCTCAATACTTTAGGCCTAATCCGTATCATGCGTTGTTTTCTTTTATTGCAGGCTGAACTGCATTCGTTCACTTACATTGGTTGGCGCAGGAAAGACTCTGATCACATTTATGTGCACTAGCTTGTAGAGGCAGCCCCTAAGTTTCCCTGCATGACAGTCACAACGTTCAAGGAAGACTTTGTAGCTATTTTGTTTTTCTCGTAACTATTACAATTAAGCGCCGATTTTTAATCTGTTTTCGCAGTTTGTTTTGGTTGATGCTCGCGTAACAACCTTGTAATTCACTTTTGTGCTTTATCTTGCGCCGTTTGAAAGATAAAAAAACGTGGATGACCTTGAATGTCGTTTTCAAGGTCATTGAAAATATCTTCATTGGCTTCCCCATATCTGACTTTTGTTACAAATATGTCTTCAGAATTAACATAGGACGCTAGTTATTATATAGGTAGTTATTTGCGTGTGACCAGACTTTTGCCTCACCCAGTATATTTTTTTATTCATTTATTTATTTAATAACTTCATGTGTTTGTTTTTGTATACTACTGCTTTCACAAGTTCCACTAGAGCTTCGAGCTTGTTTTACTGAGTTATTTTTATTATTATTATTATTATTATTATTATTATTACCAATATGGCAGCCTTCGTGTTAGTGCTTGAAAACGCTCTGTGAAATGTGAATATTACAAGGGAAAAACAACTCGTTAGGACAGCCTGAAACAAATGTGAACTAAGTGAATAAATGGTGAAAAACTGGAGCTAGCATGTCGAGCGAAATAAAGTGCCATAAAAGTAACAAATTGTGAAAATATTTGAAGCAGAAACGATAACCGGGCGGACTGCAGACGGCCATTTAATTTTTTTCTCTGAGATCGATTTGTCAAACTGAATGATCCGGAACCAAGCTGAACTAATCGAAACAGAAACAGAAACCGAAATGAGATATAGATACTGTGAAAATCTCAATCGGTGTATTCGATTAGTTCCTCAGAGACACCCAAAAGAAACTGAATAAATAGAAACAGAACCTGAAATGAGGTGTAGATTGTGAAAACAAACTTAATAATCAAAAAGTGTTGTACAGTAAAATACCATTTGAATTGTGCAAAAATATCAGCGAAAACCTAGAATACGAAACCTGTAAGAAATAAAGAAGCGTGGAAGTGTATGCATTTCAGAGCTCAAAGAATCTGTCAGATCAAGTTAAAGAAAATTCAGACAATAACAGGAGTTATGATGAAAGCGTAGATGAAAGTGAAACCGAAAAAAAAATTGAGGAATAGAAGAAGAAAAAAAGAGATTAAGATGACGACATCGAAAAAAATGAAGCACAGAAAAAAAGAGGTGAAGGAAAGACTAGAAGATAAAAAAAAAAGGAAGTAGAAAAGAAAATACTCGGAAAAATAAAGAAAAGAAACAAAAAGTAGCGAGAAAGACTAATGCAGAAATAAATACAAGTGACGATGAAAAGAATTGAGCTGGGAATGGACAAACTTATAGAAATCATAAGATTAAGAAAGTCCATAAAGAACAATTGTAAGCCAGGAACAAAAAGACATGAAAAGAGAACAACAGGAAAAATCATTACAAGAATTTAAAAATGATAGGGAAACAAAGAAGTCTATAGAAAAGCATATTGAGAAACTACACGAATTACAACGTCAACACTTGGAAAAAAACAATATGACAGAAATCGGAAATTGGGGAAGAGATGGGAGAAGGGGGAAAAAAAGGGGTAGGGAGGACGGGAGAAGAGGACAGGGATAAGAGAGGCAGATGAAGCATTGACCAAAAATGTCTCATCCAAAGAATTATTTACAACTAAAATTTCTTTGTCAGGCTAATTGGGAGGATTTGGGGGGATTTTGTTGGCGAAGAAGTGAAAGAGACCTGCCTTGATTTTTCATTTTGTAATATTCCGTAGTTAGTGGATCCCATAGTTTGTTGCTACTAATAAATGTTTATTGCTGCATCTACTAAAAAGGTTTTGACACGGTGACAAAAAATGTAGTTACTGGATCAAATTGCGTTTAACAATGTATTCGGGTAGTGCTAAGCAAAGGTTTTTGTTGAAGGTTGTGTTTTTACCCTTGTATTTACCTGTAGTATTGTTGGTCTCATAACGTATCGTGAGATCGAACTTATTGTAAAGTTCTCGCATTGCCTTGCCAACCAATTGTTATAGTGTTAGGTAACCTGAACAATGTATAATATCCAACCCTCATTCCATCCCAATCTTCCATCAACGTAAGTCGCTTTTGGCAAATTGATTAGAAATTATTATATTTTCCACCCCCAATTGTCCCAGTCCTCCCAACTTTAGTCATCACGTCTTCATAATTCAGCATGTCACCATTCATCTCATAAATTATAGTTTATTTGGCTTAAGACGTTGCCGGCAGACTTAATGTATCACATCTTACATTTATCAACATAAATAACTGAACGCAACCGAATATGTATATTCATTACTTAAGTCTTATACATAGAGTCAACCCAACTCCTTAGTTAATTTATGTTAGGGTTGCCCTCCAAGTCTCTCTACAAGCCACCGAGTAAATTATGCAAATAGTTAAAATTAAATTAAATTAAATTAAATTAAAGCAATACTGGAAGAAGGCAAGCTTACGTGACCGATTCACAACAAGACATGCAACAAAAACACTTTAACACTGAGTCAGATCATAAAGTCAAGGTAAAAAAAAACAAAGTCAGTTGGAACTGATGGTATATTTATGAACCATTTAGCTATTGAAATTTCGATTAATTTCCGTGTACCGTGAATTAACTGCAACTTACTTCAGAGATATGACTTGATAAACTGAAACCACCAATTTTACGACCTAGGCTAGACATAATAAAGGAGCTAAAAATTGTGTAAAAAACTGCGGATTATTTGCATTACAAACTGTAATAAACCAAATTGGTGAAAATTATTTTAAAGAGAAAAATACAAAAATGTTTATATACTATGCTATAATCGCGTATATATACTCAAAATTATATCCGAAAACCAATTTAGATTTCTAAAATATAAGGTTACAACTGAAGCCTTCATTAATTTGCAAACTGACAAAAGCCATAAATGAAAGTAGACATGTTGGGTTTATATTAATGGACTTACAGAAAGCTTCTGACATGATAAATAAAAATCTATTAGTACAAAAAAAATAGAAGTTTTAGTATTAAGAGGTATAATTTTGGATATACTGACTAGCTACTTTTTTAACAGACCAATCTACATTAAAATACATTTTTCAATGAGTCAGAAATTGATATGTGATGATGGATCAGATTTAGACATCTTTTTTAGGACCGATTCTATTTTCATTTTACTTTAATTACTTAAACTATTCAATAGAAGGCCAATATACACATATTTGCTAAGGACATTTTTCTGTTGTCAGTTCATCTGAAGCATGAATCAAGGATGTAGGCCTAAAGACTCCAAATTCAATTTGAAAATATAGCTAATTGGTGTATGTTAACCGATGATTTATAAGTGAAAAAATGAGTGTTTGTGAATATTAGAACTGCACACATGTTGAAAAATAATGATGAATACACACTGTTGAATACCCTGACTGAAAGTCATGAGATTAAAAAGGCGAAAGAAACCAAATATCTTGCCCTGTCAAGTCACGAAAGTTGCGCATACGAAATCCTGTAAAATAAGAACCTTCCTGAACTTTTTGAACATTCAACTTAAAACATCAAAAATTCAGGATGAAGGGTGAAAAATTCAATATTAGGATAAGGTTGTTGCTAACGTCATAGAATATGTTTAAATTAAGGGGAAAGTAATAACGTGAAAGCAGGATGTAAGTAAGTTTTTAAATAATCCTTAAAATCAGTGAAACAAGAAAAAGTCCATCTCAAGTGCAGTTCTAACACGAATTTTAGGTAACGTGATAATGTATCACAAAAGTAAAAAAAAAATGTTAGGATTTCATTACTGCCATGTTTGATACATAGATTTCCTCGTCTTTTCAGAAATTACAGGACCTTGTATGAAAACCCCGACTACATTCAGAAAGAATTTTTTAGCTTATTAATTTAGTATCTTTTTTCCAGGGGATCTACATCGTCATGCAAGAGTCTATCTCAAAAAGCCAATTTTCTGAACGCTCTCAATAAGCTGAAGAAAAACGTCTTTGGAGTTAGCCTCTAAATGGATGTACCCTTCGCTCCATATCTTTCCTTCCTTCCTTCCTTCATCCCATATGACTTTCGGGGAACTCATTGAAGAGAGAAGTACACGATCTTTCTCACCTTGTCTGTACTTTTTTTTTTTTTTTTTACCATCAACGTGAATAACATGGTGGTGCCAGCGCATTCCTCCTTTCGCTCGGTTCGGTTCGTAGTCTCATATTCCCAACAAGCCGTAACGGATTGGGTTTGCCCGTTAATTTCCGTACATTCTTGCATAATGAAACTTTGGCTGAGCTGCTTAATGGTGCTGCGCCTTGGGCAATCTCGTTTTATAAGGCTTAATTGGAAACAGACATTAAAACTCACGCATACATAATACCGTCAATATAACAAAGGCTTGCCTTTCGAAACTCTCCCCCTCCTCTCTTTTCCAAAACTACTTCTCGAGGGTGGCTAGATGTAGCGCCGACTTAACTCTAGGAAGGTGTGATAGTACGAACGTGGCTGACAACATCCGCCCGAAAGTCTTTAAACCCTTTATAGCTCCCTTAAAACAGATGTCTCATTAGTTATAAAACCCAGGTCTTCATCGATTTTTCGTGTTTTATAGTACACCGGTATGCTGGAACCCGGTATACCTCCTAAGCTACAGATTATCTACAGAATGTTTTATTTGCCACCAGGTAATAAAATACATTACATTGATTTTTTTTTACCCATTTAACAAGTTTTATTCACGAGCTAAGGGGAAAAAAACGTTTAATTCCCATGCAATTTCCTTACAACTTAAATGATAATTGTAATAGAAAAATGATGATCTTACTATCGAAATGCTCTGTAAATCGTACATCAAACGAATTATGCCATTATGGCATGGAGAGATGTTAACCTCCAAGTAAACAATCTTAACTACGTCAGTGTTTTGTTTTATGTAGCACAGTGTTGCATAGCCAATGAATACTGCACCGCCTGGGAATCTGGCTGTTGCAGACATAGGGCCTTAGGGCTTCGGGCAGATGACCAGGAGTGGTTAACGCTCGTTAAACCCTTTCACCCTTTCATACTGCACCGCCGCAATTGTGCGACATATATCTTTGAAACCCATAAATAATATTGCTTAATACGGCAGCTATATGATAGTTATAAGGCGGCAAATTTGTCAGCTGAGGGATTTATTCTGGATTACTATGGACAGCGGCCAACCTTTTTCCCCAACGATATGCAAACTATAGGCTACTTGACACTTCGAAATATTACAAAC
Source organism: Lithobius niger (assembly GCA_023313725.1). Lineage (NCBI taxonomy): Eukaryota > Metazoa > Arthropoda > Chilopoda > Lithobiomorpha > Lithobiidae > Lithobius > Lithobius niger. The sequence continues at coordinate 12,874 of JAHWFP010017705.1, read as the reverse complement.
AAAAACGTCAAGTGTGCCATAAAAAAAGGGGTTATATGATTGAAGTTTCATTTTACTTGTTAAAATGTACACGGATAAAAATTGATGATTTTTAATTGAAATAACCAAATGTATAATTCAGAAAATTGCATCTGTTTAAGTGCTGTTGTGCTTTACGTAACGTATATGATTCGTAACGCACAACAGCACTAAAAACAGATGCAATTTTCTGAATTGTACATTTGGTTATTTCAATTAAAAATCACCAATTTTTATCCGTGTACATTTTAACAAGTAAAATGAAACTTCAATCATATAACCCCTTTTTTTATGGCACACTTGACGTTTTTGTTTGTAATCCGTGTACCTTTTTTACGGCTATGGTGACGCGCTATAAAAGTTTATGCATGCAGTCGATTGTTGCATGCACGAAGAATGGACCTGGAGTTTGCTGAGTGGCATTGTTCCCTAAATACAATGGTTAAAACAATGTAAAACAATCAAAATGATCGTTTAGGGTCCCGTAACTTCGGAATGGATCGACCAATTGAAAAAGTGGTCCCTGTAAGGTTGAAGCCCAGGAAAATTTCTGGCTCAGATCATGTTTCAGATTTTAGGTAGGTGCAGTAGTTTTTTCTGAAACCGTGTCAGCCAAGAAGAACAAGAACCAGAACAACAACAACAACAAGTGAACAGTTTTCAAATTAACGTGTGGCTTCCTACGTTTACTCTTGCACGGAATTGCATAAAAGTTGGTGCAAAGTTTGGAAAAGTTGCTATCTACTATCTGGCCAAGTTTGGTCGAAAAATATTGAATAGAAACGGAGAAATTAATAGATTTAGTTTTGCTGGAGACAGGACTTCAATCATATATATACACGGCCATCGCCGTGTATGATACCTATACCTACAACCAATGCCTCCAGTGTATTTAACACGCCTGACCTTAACATATTTAAAAATTTAAATAAGAAATATACCGCCTTACTTAAAATACCAATTCAACAACGCGGACAGGAAAAAAAATACGTCTTTCCGGAGCTACGCAAAAGTGATTGAAGAAACTTCGTGTGGTGAACCAAGTACATAAAGATGAGCGACAAACGGTAACAACGTTGCAACCGGTGCATTCCAATACCACCCGTGCGTAGCGTGGGCTTTAGCTAGCTCTCTTCAGAATCTGGCAACATCTAGCGCTATCTAGTTCTAGCTAGCGCTTGCTTGCATCAAGCGAAAGAATTCACAACGGCATTTCTTTTAACGAAACAAACAAGCCACGGTCTCCTTAATTATTGAGTGAAAATTCGGTTCGTCCTCGTGCACCTGGGAACAAGCTGTAAAGGTTAACAATATCACTGCCGCTAGATGGCGTCATGGTATTTCCGTTCGCATTGCAATCGGTGATAGTGCCACTTTAAGGAGGTGTCTTTAAAAAAAAACTTATATTCGTTTGTTTGTTAACTTGGCATCATCCACCATATTTTGTGGTGAAATACATCTTTGTGACTCATTGAAAATCTGAAATTACTCCCGGTTAATAAGCTCTGTCTCACTGAGGCAGAGTTTATTAAACGGACGTAATTTCAGTTTCCCTTGAACAGAGATATCCATACGTCATACGAGGGACAGAGGAACTTACTCGTAGGTGCGCCACTCACTCCCCCGACACTTCATGGATTCCTATATGTTTTTGCAAAACTGAAATTTTCCCTGTTTAGTTGGCTCTGCCTCACAGTACTTACTGCGAGCCACAGAATGCTAGTAAAACTGTCGTTCCTATAGGGCAGTGACACGACGTAGCATTATTGTGTATAACTCTATGGTGGAGCCAGTAACTGGGTTAGCTGCAAGGAGCACTGGAGGGGGGAAAGAAGGTCGTCTTATTGAAGCCAATGCTATTAGACTGGATTTAATAAGCCTATAACGCGCGATTTTTGTTGTTGGAGAAAACAACGTTCTTTTAAGCCTAAGAAAACCGCTCTCAAAGCACTGTCTTGACTAGAAGTGCCGTTTTTTCCCGTTACATTTTAATCTAGTGCACCTTGTAGCTATTACCTCCAAATGGTGTCTGTAGCCAATATGACGTCACTTGACGTTGCTCTATAGTAACGTTGATCGTCTAAGTAATTGGGCTGCGACATGGGTTGATTGAAGATGTGTATTCGTTAGTAAATACACGTAAAATTTATAAATATTTCTCAATAATACAGCTACAGTTTTCGCACGAAGCCTGCAACCTGACGTTAAGCTAACGAATGAGGACAAAACAATAAATTCAGAATACGAAAATAAAAATTTACGCTGACAATAAAAAAAAAAAAATCACAAAACACGAAGAAAGAAATTACGATTAAATACTTGGGAAACTGGATTGACATTAAATGGAAACTTAAAAATCATGTAAGCGACATTATAACGAAAATTTAAAAACTAATGCATAAATTATATCCAATAAGAAAGGCAATAAGTGACAAAAATAAAAAACTAATTTACACAGCGTGGATTGAAGCAAATTTGTTGTATGCTTGCGAGATCTACTGCAATGCAAATAATAACATGTTGAATAAATTACAAAAAAATACAGAATAAAGTGCTAAAAGTAATGTTGCAAAATAATACAGTGAAGGAAACAAGAAACAGACATAAAATACTTAATGTAAAAAAATCTATGCAATTACACAATAAATTTAGACTTCAAAATCAAAAAACAAAATCTAAACTTAGAAAAAAACCATTTATTCCTACATTTATGGTCTAATAAATACGGAAAAATGACTACAAAATATTGTTCAGTGAAAAACTTCAATAATTTACCAAACACATTGAAAACAATCAACGGTTATAATGAACTTTAACAAAAATGAAAAACTATTGGATTAATATTATTAATATTATTGATATGATTTAAGAACGGGTAGAGGAGTTTTTGCTGGTGGGTTAATTTGTTGAAGAAGAAGTTTAAAGTGCATAAAAATGGGATGGCTAAATTAATAAAAATAATTGTGTATTAACATAGTTTTTTTGTACTAAAATGTATTCATTTATTTCAAATATTTGTTGTGGAGGAAGTTATGTTTGTAATGCTGTAAAAAAATGTAGGTAATTTTTTTTATTATCATTGTAATGTGTTGTGGTCACAAATAAGTGTGAATTCACTTCGTGACATCTTTCGTTAATTAATAAAAAAAATTTGAAAAAATTAAAAAAATTATTTTTTCACAATCAGAAGTCATGTTGTACGTGGCTGTGTCTGTGTGTGTCTGAACGTTTTAACTTTCAATTGTTGCCTAATAATTACCCTGAGATCAAAATTATAAAAGACTAATGTGGTTAAATTTTAATGATTTATGATAGATCGCCACAAAAATTATAAGATACGTGCATTAAAAGTTATAAAGTGTGATGTTAAAATGTGAACCCAGTTTGAATACGTTGAGTTCTCCTGCTGATAAACATACAAGGGAAAAGCCATGGTTATTAACTAGTAATTGGCATCCGGGTCAAGCTTAGCCCGACAAGTTGTGCAATCGTACAACGGAAAGGTACCAGGGTTTATTGAGGTGGCGGGGTAAAATCATCCGGTTATACCCCACTGGGTCGGTTATACACCGTCTCCTTCCAACATGGCAGTAAGCGGGATTAGCCTACACATGTTAATCTATAAAAATAAGAAACTGAATTGATACTGAAGTAACAATTCATCTATGGTTTCTGATCTCATCAGTGACTATTTCGTTACGACTCGGCAGAACCACAATCGGGTTCGAACGGTAATTGTCAGACCTAGTTTATATATTCTAGGTGACGAGCGCCCATAGTTTCCCTAAATCTGCCGGCATTCGCGTAGTCCCAAGCAATTCTTGAATATATGTTAAATGCAGAACCGATAATTTACAATTCGTGGTTGTGACGCTCACTTCATCCATGCCCTCAACACTTATTTCCAATTTGTGTTTATTCCTAAGGCGTTAAAGGAACACGAGTAACTCATCTATCATTCCTCAAACGGTTTCAATACCAAAACATACGAACCATCCTAAATAATTATCACGTAACTATGAAACCGCGAACACGCAAATCACAGAAATCACTGTTGGAATAGCAGATCAGAGTAGCCTTTTATTCTTGGTCAAACACGGATAAAAGATTCCCGTTTATAATACATTGTTTTGAAATTCGTTAATATACGCTACTTCAATACTTAGAAGTAAACAAATAACAAAATGAACCCCAGATATAATGCTTGTTTTGTTGCTTGAAGTGTTTAGTTTTTGTCAAGTTACTGTAAGATGGCATTAATAATCCTTCATCTAAGTAAAAGAAACTACCTCCTGCTTTGCATTATCCCTACAATACGCAACTGTGATTCGTTCCTTTTAAGGTTTTATAAAGAACTGTGCACCACATCGCAAATCGTTCAACTCTTCGCTTTAGAATTCATACAGTTAGGACTTCGACGGATATATTCATTGAATTATGTTAAAAACATTTTTAAAAGGATTTTTATAGTGTCCGCGGCCTACCTTGAGTTCGCCGTAAAACAAACACAGATAATCGATTGTACGTTTTTGGTAGCAGAGTGCCTTGTTGATATCCAAGATGGTTACAAAAACAATGGCGGCCGTCGATTAAAGCCGTCCCTTCCAGGAAAACGTAGCCACTCATAAATTACTTGCAGGACTCAAGATACGCCGCGCACACAATACTGCCTGCACTTTTCGACGAGTTGTACACGGTGACATTACACAATGCAGAACCTTGTATTGGACAATTTTCAATGGAAAAGAGGAAACTCGGCAAGGGTCCCCCTCTGGTTCTCCTCGTCAAAGTATAGCGTAACTGCATCAAAATAGTGTACTGCAGACCGAATAGCATCCATTAGAAATTACCCATAGTATCAATAAAATATTACAAGCCATTTCAGTATGGCCTAACCCCGTTCGACGCACAGTAAGGTGTCTTAATGCTTGTTAATCATCCCCATTGCCATAGGGATTGTGCGTTGCTCCCTCAGACGCCTTTCCAGTTCTATGTCTAAGGTTGCTCGCTGCTTGGCAAGCCTTGTGGGACAAACAAGACGGCAGTAAGTTGCCCTTGTGGTTATGTATCTTGCTGTCTGGAGCAGAATTTTGTTATAATAAGTTGCGGGTTATTTAAGGCACTCTCCAAGAATGGTATTTGGCTTGTCATCGCAGTCCCCATGAAGAAATGGTGTTAACTTTTTTGCGTATTGGTCACGCCTACCGTACTCGTTGCTTCCTTTAGAGGGGGATGAATGTCATTGGTGTCGCCTGCCACTCACGGTCCGTCACGTTCTGGTCGATTGTCACCATCTTGATGGTGTTCATCGCTGTTTCCACCTTCCGCGCAACATTGTGCGTCATTTGGGTGATGATTCTGCCCTCCTGTCCAAGGTTTGTCAATTTTTGCAGTCGGTACAGATAGGCGATAAGATCCAGATTTGGGGTTTGGTTAACATCTCTGTAAAGTGTGGCGCTGTGGCAACCCCGGCCACTGCACTGTGACTGAGGTTGGCGCTTATGATCTATCTGTTGATGCGCCATTAAACCTCAGTCCCCCCATTTTGCGGACTGTTTAGCTGACCAAGGGCCAAAATCGTATTAAGTGCCGAAAATTAAATTTGTCTGTTCAATCTTTGATGACCTGCGAGTCTTTTGGCCTCGTTAGTGGGCCCCATGGCACCTTTTGACTTCACCAGTGCTCACTATTTTTTACCTTCTTCCTGACTAGGACGACGAGAGGGAACCCAGCCCACTTGCTCAGGCTAAGAAATAAAACTGCATAAAGGGATGGTCAGTGTTTTCAGTTGCACAAAGGCCTCAAAAACCACAAAACAGCAAGTAACAAAAGGCTTTTTGTGGCCTTTTTTGCTTGCTGTTTGTAGATTTTTGTGGCCTGTGTGCAACTGAACACACTCAACATCCACAAAAAGCTGTGAACAGCAAGCAAAAAAAAAGGACCTCAGATTGCCTTGACGTGCCCTAAGCATATACCAATACCGTAGAAAGGTGTGATTGGGCTCACAGAAAATTTGGAGCCGTAGTCCTCTGGGTGGGCCTTTACCGAAACCGAAAGTAATCCTGACTAACTAGTACAGGCGTTTGAAACCCAAAATAAAAAAAGAGCATCAATTAAGGCAAGCTCGTTAATTTGTTATGGAACAAAAAATAAAAATCTCACCTAAGAACGAAGCATGCCTTCATTACGATAGAGAAAATTTTATTTCCGTTCCTCCACTCTTCTTTATCCTGGTCTTCCAAGAAAAAATTTTACAGAATCGTTAGAGGATTGGCTGCTTCCGATTGCTTTGAAGTCCCCCCTGTACGTGCTTGTTTTTAGTCAATCCTATTTGGCTCGCAATTCTCGTTCCCTCATTCATTGATTCATTCAATGCATCCTGTTGGCGAAAGCGATTAGGTAAGTCTTCTTCGGCGCACGTGTTGGCGATAATTGAAATTGCAGACCGATCACTCCTCGTCTCCCCCCATCTCCTATCCGATCCACAACCACCACCCTTTTGAATTTGTCTTCCAAGCTCTTGATTTTTTACAGAGTACGCGAAAGAGAAAATCCTTTCCAAACCATGTTTGAGCTGGTAGTGTTTATTGATCTCGGCACGTCTGTGCCATGCAAGCAGTGAAGACCAAACAACATGGCACGTATACATACGTCAACGTATATCTAGGCGTGTTGTAAACACGATTCTTCCAAAATCCGTCTTAATTCCAGGGGGCTTTACGTTCAGGATTTTGGATATGAAGGGGTTGGCCTGGAACAGGAATGTAGGAGGATTGGGAGAGGGTAACGGCGGAGGTATGAGGATGGTTTTATTGGTTTTCACTATATCGATTGCTTGCTGCATGCTTTGCTAGCTACTTTTTCGGAAAAAAAAGCCCATTCTTTCTCCTCAGTGAAAGAGAACGAGCTGTGTGTCTATGCGGCGTGCTTGATCATTGTCGACTCAGGCTTCTTTCTTGGCGTGAACTCATTGGGAGATCCTCTCCCATCTACCCGTCTCTTCCTCCATCCCGCTCGTCGGCCGGTGAGGTCGCTGATAAGTTTTTATGGCTGGTCCCATAAAAGCCCTTCGGAATGGAAAGTCTTTGGCTTGGAGGTCTGAGAGGACAGAGCGATGGAGGTGCTCCAGGACTGGACGCTTGCTGACTGTTTTCTCCGTCGGTGCGTCAGTCTGTCCAGCCATTCTTTCTCTGCGACATCGAAGAAAGGGGGTCACAGTTCCCCTACTGAGTTGAACCAGAACAGTAGCCTCTTCAAAATATTTTTTCTTGTTTGTTTTTTTTTTCAGGGAGGAGAAGACTGGCG
>JAHWFP010017702.1:11718-24031 GCA_023313725.1 Lithobius niger | reverse complement strand
ACCCAACCTGTCAAAATAAAGAACCCAACCTGTCAAAATAACAAACCCAACCTGTCAAAATAACAAACCAAGCCTATCAAAATAACAAACCCAACCTTTCAAAATAATGAACCTAACCTGTGAAAACAACGAACCCAACCTGTCAAAATAACAAACCCAACCTGTCAAAATAACAAACCCAACCTGTCAAAATAACAAACCAAACCTGTCAAAATAACAAACCCAACCTGTCAAAATAATGAACCCAACCTGTCAAAATAATGAACCCAACCTGTGAAAATAACGAACCCAACCTGTCAAAATAACAAACCAAACTTGTCAAAATAACAAACCAAACTTGTCAAAATAACAAACCCAACCTGTCAAAATAATGACCCAACCTGTGAAAATAACGAACCCAACCTATCAAAATAACAAACTCAACCTGTCAAAATAACAAACCAAACCTATCAAAATAACAAACCCAACCTGTCAAAATAACAAACCCAACCTGTCAATATAGCAAACCCAAACTGTCAAATTTCTCAAAGCTGCAGTAACGCATGCGATTTCCACCACACGACCACAAACGGACATTAGCGGCTTAATTATGTAGATGCTAGTCATGGCCAGTTAACTATCAGGCCCGATCTATAACGCTTTTAAGGGGGATAGACAATATGGCCACAATGATGCGACGTAGCCGAGGATGCTGCAAATCGATGCCGGCACGGTCATCAAAACTACCAACCGGTAGACACGGTTTTTCCTCGTAGGTCAAGACATCTATTGGCAGCCAGGACGGGGGGTCTTCAAAATAACAATTTAATTTTACGTAGGTTTGCGTGACAAATATTTCGTAGCTTTAAAAAATTGTTTTTAAATCATTTTAAGTTGTCACTCAGCTACATTTCAGCTATTTCTCTGCGCTGGGAGTAAAATAGTGACACGTTCGTGTATTCTGAAAGGGTTTCAAGGGAAAGAGCGGCAGCTTCTCGGCGGCGTTCTTTTGGGCTGCAACTCTCCCCCTTGGCTGACAGTAAGCGGCAACAGGACAAATCAATCGAATCAGCAGCTTTTTCGCCGGCCGTATTGTCCAATTCTTGTCGCGTATGCTAATTTTCACCAAGATCCGGCCGGTATACTGTGGTAGATCCATGCTCTAACATTTTCATAATTTGCTTACTGCTTACTGCTTACTGCTTACTGCTTAATGCTTACCTCTCGTATCTCAATTTTTCCGTCCTGGTTGTCATCGTACGCTTCCATGAAACATTCCTTAAGCTCGGCAAGCATAGCGTCAGATACTACCTGCAAAACATAACGAAAAAAAATATACGAATTATTATCGGAGCAGACACAGAGAACATGTCAGTTCCGAGCTAAAATTAAATGCAGATCCCCTCCCCTTCCGTCCAACAAATAAAAATCGCCTTAAAAGTAAGGGTTGTAACCTGAATTTTTACTTGAGTTTACCAAAGAAGCCGCCACAACAATAGTGGGAAGTGAGTTCCAAGGTTGGGCAACCCCGGAACGGTGTCGATGCGATGACACGGTGTGTACTGCAAAGCGTGCATTGCAAAGGCCATCGTCCCCAGCCTCGGCTCACGCTCATCGTAACTTACAGGATTGCCTTACACGATGAAATCGCTCTCCAGACGGCAACCCCGACCGCAGGGACTCGGCGTCGCTCGCGCACCGCATGGATACAGATTACTATAAATACAATGAAAGGGGTGAAACTAGCCAGAGCAGATACACTCTGCCAGAAGCCACACCCTATAGAGCAGTGACACGACGTAGTATTAGTGTATATAACTCCATGCTTGAGCCTTAATGGGTTAGCTGCAAGGGGCACTGCGGAGAGAAACAGAAGGGCGTCATACTGAAGCCGATGCTGTGAAGAGTGATTACTTAGACCTAAAACGCGCGATTTTTGTTGTTGGAGAAAACAACGTTATTTTAAGCCTAAGAAATCCGCTCTTCCGTTGTTTTTCACTCCATTTTTATGTAGTGCACCTTGTAGTTATGCCCTCCACAACCCATACTGGGTGCCAATTTGGTGCCAATATGGCGGCAAATGTCACAGCTCTATAACAATCCGTTTTTTTTTTTATAATTACTATTATTATCACTGGAACTCGCGCTGAACGCCTTTATTGTTAACTTGTTTCACGTTCTAAGTCATTATTTGTACCACTACGTTGTCCTGAGCGATCCGAGAAGTTTTTCATTTTTTGCTATCCCCAGCCCACTTCCGGTAATGGCCGGGGGCTTTTACCTCGATGCAAAAACCCTTCTCAGATCGCTCTGGACAATATAGTGGTGAAAATAATGGCTTCGAACGTGACGCAAGTCATCAATAAAGACGCTCAGCGCGAGTTCCAGTGATGGTAAAAGCGCGTAAGCGTAAAATTTAATAACGCACAGTACAGGTATGGATTTTTCTACGATATGATTTATGGCTGGCTTCACCCCCTTTTGCTATGTATATATTATATCCATGCGGCGCACGAGCGACAACGAGTCCATGCGACTCCGACCGGCATTCAGCCTCGTGCATGTCAATTCACACCTCTTTTTTTTTACTCTTTTTGAGAAGCCATTGTACCCTTCCATTCCTAATTCCTTGATGACTATTGTGTGCGCAACGCATCTTGAGTCCTGCGAGTATTTTATGCGCGGCCACGTCTTCCTGGAGGGGGCTGCTTTAATCGACGGCCGCCATTGTTTTTGTAACCATCTTGGATATCAACAAGGCACACCGCTACTAAAAACGTACAATCGATTATCTGTGGTCGTTCTGCGGAGAACTGAAGATAGGCCGCGGACACTATAGAAGCCTCAACATTTAGGCTCTTTACTCGAATACTGTCCTACCATCTATCCTCACCCTTACTTTCATTAATTCATTTTTTGTATGCATTAATGGATAGCGTCATGCCGCCATCATAGATAATAACTAGATAGCACGTCTTCCCGCTTTCAATCCTACGCGGGGGCCGTGGCGGTTGTTGCGGCAACTACCGCCTCAGCTAAGGCTTTGCGTGCAAAGCTGCACGGACTCGAAAGCAATACGAGAGATATTGGTATACCCGCAACTACCACCAGAGTCCCGCGTACGCTTGGAGGAGGTATGACGCAATAATATCTAGTTAACTTTCTAATCTATATGCCGCTGCTGCCTTTACGTCAGACGAGCATTATTTATGATCAGAACCAACAAATCCTAGACAAAGCTTTGACTTTTTTTAATTGAGGTTCGTAGTCGATTGTCAATTAAAATTCTAGAACCTTTCCAGAATTTTTTCGTAGGAATAGAAACAGAAGGTGTCAGCCAGTAAACCTATTGTGTGCGGGGTGTATCTTGAGTCTTGCAAGTATTTTGTGAGCGGCTACGTCTTCCTGGATGGGGTGGCTTTATTCGATAGCCGGCATTGCTTTTGTAATCATCTTGGATATCAACAAGGCGCTCTGCTACTGAAAAAGTACAATCGATTATCTGTGTTCGTTCTGCAGAGAACTCAAGATAGGCCGCGGACACTATAGAGCTTTTTGACGGCTCGAGCGGCAGATGTCAAGTGGAAGGAACCACCATCGTGTCAGTTTTTTTTTTTTTTTTTTGCCGCATGAAAGAGGAAACCGGAGTACCCGGAGGAAAACAGGCGGGAAACAAACCGGAGAAAGACCCGTACATATGTACTTCCCTTCACCATCGAACCCGGGTCTGCAAGAAGCTAGAGATGTACATTAGCTGGCACAAAGACGGCTATCAAATCTTACGCCCCAGTGCGTACATTCACCCGTGTTTGTCATGAAAATTTAAGCCCCACAAACGAGTAATTAATGGACAATAATTAAGACGATTAAAAGATAACTTTGTTAAATATGATATCTTATCAATATTGTGGCAAGCAGCAAGCAACAGTTTTTGTTTCTCTGATCGATACAAGGAATGCACAACTGCTGAACTGGAGGCATCACAATGTGTTTTTTTTTTTTGTATTTTTACGAAGATTTTCGACATAAATTGCAAGCTGACGTCCAACACAGAGTGTTTTCTGTTGTTTTTTGTTTATTTTTTTCAATGTTTTTAAGCAATGTGGAAAATAATAATGATATTCCAGGCCTGGTATTTCATTATTATTTTCCAGGACATCTCCAGGCTTTAAAGGAAACTATAAACCCTAAGTGTTGCTCGCCTACCTGTTTTTAGGAATTGGTTTCACCTTTTACCTTGATCATAGCTATATCTATCGCTGCACCTTGATACGAATGAGCCCGTGCCTTACCCGGGGGTTAACAGGAGAAACAAAACTACGTAAGTTTCTGTTTTTTTTTTCCATATTTATTAAAAAAAAACTGTTGAAACTTATACAACTTTTAATAGTTATCACTAAACTTAAGCAAAGTTCAACGGATGACTTCACTGAGTTGGTGTAGAATTTATAGGCAAACAAACCTGGAATACCTTGTTTAAAACAGTGTGTTTGTAAATCTTTGATTTCAACCTGTGATTTTTTTTATGATCACTTGGTTATCGGGTCTGATTCTAAGTTCCTGGTAAGGTGCTTAGAAGCGGCAATCAGGCCAAACATTTGATCCGAATAACCAAGTGACCGTTGGCCCGGCAACCCGATGTAACTATGTGACTCACCAGTGGTGTGCATATTTCACTTCTAACTAACATCTATGAAGGCTTGACGCTCGCTATGGCACAGCGTGTGATCCACGTCATCCAAACACCTACAAGAAACTGCCGCTGTGTGCTGAAATACACATTCCGCAAACACTACTCATAGCGTTGATTAGTGTTAGCGACACGCATAAAAACGTGATTTTCTTCCCATTATTATGAGTTCCCGGTGTTGCAGCACTAAACGAACATTATGTTATGGTAAAGGTTAATGGAGTAAAAAGCACGGTAACATTTTATGTGAAGGCAAACCAAGCAGTGCTACATAAAAATACAAACAACGTTTGTAACAACGTTCCTAACAACGTTTCAGGTTAGCAATAAAATTAAAACATGGCAAAAGCCACTAAGTCATCATACGTTAAAAGCATAAAACAGTAATTTAAAACTGATAAAAACCACCAATTTCTCCTCTCAAAAGAGGCAGAAATGGCAGCCGAAAAGCAACGAGCCACCTGCTCCGTTAGGAAACCAAGTCGCGTGGCAAGGTGTATACAAATCAGGGTCACGTGTTTCAAAGGTGCGATGCGTTCGTTATGGGGGTTTCACAATATGCCTGGCAAAAGAGTCGAGTTTAAGTGTTTTAATTACAGGAAAATTTATTATCTGGTACTAAGTGGTTATTTACAGGTGGTGTATGTGTATGGATGACAAGCGTTTCAAGATTAATTCGTGTTCTAGTGTGTTTTTCTCGAAACAAGATTTGAACCTTGTCCAAGTTGGGGGTGTGGCCTGTTGCGTATTTGTCAGGCGACTTGCCTGTTGAAAGACAGTGTTGCACTAAAGAATTGGATTCAACTTTTAATTTGAAGTTTGATTTATGGGATGCCATACGTTCCTTAAGTTTTTGAAGGGATTGTCCTACATATGTAGCAGTACAGGTTGGCTCCGTGCAGGGAATTCGATAAACAGTATTGCGTGTGGAAAACATGTCGTCTGATTAGTTATTGTTTTTATTTTCATGGTGCATTATCAGCTGCTTAATATTTTGGTGGCTGTTTGAAACAAATCGGATGTTATTGATGTTCAGGGATGCCTTTGAAAATATTCGAAACTTTGTTTGTATTTTTATGTAGCACTGCTTGGTTTGCCTTCACATAACAATGGTAAAGGTTGACTACCCCTGAAGTCTTCGGACGACTTATTTCCAAGCGAAAGAATGGTTTTATACATTTTCATGCAAACAGAAAATGTCGTATAGCACAATATACAGTGCAATAAACTAGTTTTTTTTTTTTTATTTTTGTTCTTCGTGTGTTTGGAAGCCTCACGAGCCTTTATTGAGTTGTCTAGTACGCAAAGAGGAATGTACAGAAAACCCATTGTTGTTTACTTTAATAATTTCCGGTAATGTAATGTTTCGCGTTTAAAATTCGCTTATCAAGCGTCACGTGTAACTTTCGTAAGGGCGCATTTATTCAACGATTCGCTTTTGCATTCTCGCAGCTTGAAGCTAAAAAATCATCATAAATTGCAACATGGCGGCAGTTTTAGCTCTGCCAGCTCGCTACCAAACAAGTCAATAATTGAGTTTGGAAGCGATTGGGAAAACTGTTTCGTCAGAAGGAATTCTTTATCTTATTGGCACGGGTTATAAGACAGCAATCATTTACTCAAACGATATCGGATTTAGCTAATCCAAATAGCATTGTTATCATGGCAACGTCGCCTTTACCATCGCGATTAAATTCTAGCTGTGAGAATGCAAAGGCGAGTAGTTGTGTAAACGCTCCCTAATTCAATTCAGCTGCTAGAGCAGTCAGTTTTACACTTGTGTTTGCAGCGTGACCGGTGGCACAGTCGGAGACTAAGCAGATAAGGCGTCATATCTCTATGGTAAAGCCTTTATAGATATTAGGACCCGTGGTTATTCGCACAAACACGATAAAAACTAATAATAGGCCTAGTTGATGCCATTTTTGCTTGTAGATGTGGAAATTTTTTCATGGTTTCTGTCAAAAGAGGAGTTAGCGAAAATTAAAATCATAGTAGCCGGTGTCCAATTTTCGCGGCTCCTCGTGTCACATAAACCATGAAAAAAACACTCACGAAGGGTTAACACCACATTACAATACGCAGACCCAGCTAACTGGGATATTGTGAGGAAGGTGTTAGCTTATGGCGGCAGTGCATCGTGCTGTCCGTGTGACGGGTCTAATTGTTGAGCGGGGGGCACACCCACCAAATCTAAAATCGATACGAACGCTGTGTGCCTCGTGCCGCACGCCTGGCGCTTGTACAGACCCGGGCCACGCAGATGCGTGCAATGAACGCACGTTTTAAAGAGGATGTACTGTCTGGTTGTGTGTGGCGGGAAACTACCACGCCAAATTTTAGTTTATCTAATTGGAAAAACACAGATGCAGACCTGCCTCCGTTGCCTTTTTGATTTAAACAGTGGCGTAACTAGGGTTTTGTACTGAGGGGGCAACACTAGCCATTTAGCCGAATGTTGTGGAGGGAGAAACCAATCGCAGTAAGGGGTCGGAGGAAACTCACAGCGGAACCCCGGTAGCGGACGCATTTTTCGCTATTTTCCGGAATTTCTGGCCTTGTATAAAGTGCCAATAGAAACATTTTTATAAAATCATTTCTGCTGACTGCATTATACGCATAAAACAAAATTTTTAGTGTAACTCTTTTAGTTTTTCATACTAAATACTGTTGTTTTTTTTTTTTTTTTGTAAATAACATACGACTTCAGGATAGTAAAGGTTTTTTCAACAATGCAAAAAGTGACATGGCCAATTTGCCGAATAAGCCTTCAAAATCTTATAGAGGGGACGAACTAGTGTGCGAATCGCCCCTTTGCCCCCCCCCCCTCACACACACACCTAGTTACGCCACTGGATTTAAATGTCAGGCTACCTGGGTGGGGAATCGAACCCACGATCTTTCATACCGAATGTACTGGATTTAGTAGGGCAGTCCAAAATTTTTTGGTGAGAGAAGGGATTGTTTTGAACAGCACATTCGCAGAAGAGCAGTTCCCAGCGTATGGGTCAGAGCCACACTAAAACGTAACACAGTAAAATAAAAAAAAAAAACACTGAGAAAAAAATTCCAACATTCAAAAAACATAGGATTACTTGCTAGAAATCATTTAAGAAATGTATATACCTATAAAAAGCGTTAAGGAAATATTACCAAATGGGAAAAAACCCAACAATCCATACAAATAGAAAACGAGAAATGCACAGTCAAACTTTGTCAAACGGGGACAGCGACAATTTTTGACATGATATATCAAGAAAATTAAATTTTGATAAATTAATTCACAATATTGAACATATATGCTAAGTTGGGTTTTGATCAAGTAACCACTTGAACAAATGTTTCTTAAACGAATGTTTCTTAACCGAATGTTTCTTAAACGAATGTTTCTTAAACGAATGTTTCTTATTAGCCAGTGCATGGAGAATGTGGCCATAGCGATTTAGGCGCTATGCAAGTGATCTGGGGGCGAAGTAGCCGGTTTGAATCCGGGTCATGCCACTCCGACGAAACCTAAGTGCATAAAGGTGGCTTTACTGAAGTACGTTATTTCAAGTGTATGATTTTCGATGTTGGCTTATTTCCAATTTTTCTTAAACAATGACGTCAGATCAGTACGTGTCATATCAGTGGGCAAGGAATTATAAAACTTTCTACCCAGATGTATCTGCAGTTGTGAAGTCTTTCCCTATCAACTTTAGGTTGTACATCGTATAAACAGGATTCGTTCCTAGTACGGTAATCCGTAACCTGGCGAGTTGAGAAGTTGAGCACCGTTTTTACGAAAATCAATTAAAGTACTGTAAACGTACAAATGTTGGACTGGCGAAATATTTAGCTGTTGAAAGATCGGAAAGGAATGGTCACGTTTCTTGAACCATAATCGCTCCAGCACTATGCTTTTGCAGTTTAGCTACAAGATCAACAAGCATTTGCACCCCAGCATAAAATTTAGAACTGCAAAAACTATTTGGGCCGTGACAAAAAAAATATTTTTTAAGGAATTGCGTGGTACAAGTTTTCGCATGTAAAACATTTTGCGTAGAAGAGCACACAGCCTGGTAGTAACAGAATTAATTTGGCATTTCCAGTTAAGCGTACTGTCCAGAAACACAAGACATTTTGCTTCATTTACCTTTATGTATTTGTTGGCAGTCACAGTGTTGTTGTAACTGCAGAGAACAGATGAGTAGAAGTTGTTTTTTTTTTCAGTAGTAATATTACGAGATCGGAGCTTTTTAATCGATACTTAAACTACGCTGGAGTTGTGTTTGAAATGAGACGATACCATCTGCTTTAAACGTCAACTTTAAAATAAAAACTTCAACTTGCATAATATGGCCAATAGGGCAGTGACACAACGTAATATTATTGTGTATGACTCTATGCTGGAGCCTTAATGGGTTAGCTGCAAGGGGCACTGCGGAGAGAAACCGAAGGGCGGCATACTGAAGCCGATGCTGTTAAGAGTGATTTCTTAGACCTAAAACGCGCGATTTTTGTTGTTGGAGAAAAGAACGTTATTTTAAGCCTAAGAAATCCTCTCTTCCGTTGTTTTCCCCTCCATTTTAATGTAGTGCACCTTGTAGTTATGCCCTCCAAAACCCATACTGGTGCCAATATGGCGGCAAATGTCACTGCTCTATAGTTGTATTGCAGTGGTTTCTCACTTAAATTCATAAGAACGCGCTTACGCAACAACTCGCCTTTGTATTCTCGCAATTAGAAGCTAGAAATTATCTGAAATTCCAATATGGCGGCGGTTTTAGCTCTGCCAGCTCGCAAGGAAACGAGTCAGAGTTTGGAAGCGATCGGAAAAATTATTTCGTCAGGAGGAATTCTTTTTCTTACTGTCACGAATTATAAGACTGCAAGCATTTGCTCAAACAATGTCGGATTTAGCAAATCCAGGAAGCGTTGCTACCATGGCAACGACACCTTTGCCATCGCGATTAAATTTCAGCTGTGAGAATACAAAGGCTAGTCTTTGCGTAAACGTGCCCTTGCTAAGTCCCACAGCAGGTCAAACGGTTGGGGCTCAAAACTGGCCGTGTAAACTTGATGAAAAGTTGTTTGCACGAAGTGGTGAAAGTAAACAAATATGTTACAATACGCGCTCGCTGGTTCGCTTAGTCTTATCGGTATGGCATTTTCTACCGCCGCCTCCATGAATAAAGCAGATTTATTTCTCCTACGATCCATCACGCACAAACTTACCCGAAACCGAAAGTAACTCGCTGTGAATGCCGCAGACAACTTGTGGGACGACTTTAATTCCCGTCAGGGCGCTTCGACTGAAGTAAATACGCGGTTTATTTTTATTGAAGATGTAATTTTTTAGATTTAAAATAGAATATGATCCGTAACAATACTAAGTCTTATGTTAATTATTATTAATTTATTTCTATAGCCTATTTCCGGTTAATTCAAGTACCGTAAAATATTTTACGTACTGTGGGGGTTGCCTTTACCGCTACGCTTTGGATATTAATAGCGATAGTCCTAGCATGGCCACTAAACTAACTGGCCCGCTCTACAACAATATTAGGGGGGGGGGGGGGGGTAGACAAATTGGCCGCCACGTCTGGTTCATTTCGGCGAGGTCTGTTCTTCGAGGCAGCAACTTCGTACGGTGCGACGCGACATCTATTGGCGGCTAGTTGCAGTTTTCGAAATAATAATTAAAATTTGTAAGTAGATTTTGGTGGCAAATTTTTTATTATTTATAAGAGTATTTTTAAATGGTATTTAAAAATATCACTCAGCCACAGTTAAGCTATTTCACTGCGTTTGCAAAAAAAACAACAACACGTTCGTTAGTGGTTTGTACGGAGGATGTCGCCCTCGGTTGACCAAATGCGGCAACTCAATCGCATCAGCGGCACTTTCGGCGGCCATATTGCGAACCCAATCTCGTAATGTTATTTTTCATTCAAAATCCGGCCAGTACTGTAGATAGCCCTGGTCCTAGCCAGAGTGACATAAGAGTGCATTTACGGTATATAACGACTCGCCTTCGCATTCAAACAACAACAAGTGTAACAACACTACCTAGATTAGCTAAATGCGATATCGTTTGAGTAAATGTTTACAGTCTTATAACCCGCGACAAGATAGAGAATTCCTCATGGCGAATTTTTCCAGTCGCTTCTGAACTCACGTTATTGACTTTGTTCGTTGCAAGCCGGCAGAGCTAACACCGCCGCCATGTTATAATGTGACACTTGACTATCGCGTACGTCGTATGTGTTTAGAAATTGGTTTAGGTCTACAAAGTACGGTTCTCTCTTACTTTCGTTATGCGGCGGAAGCTAGAATGATAATAATAATGATAATAATAATACTTTATTTCAACAACAATTTACATTGTATGTTGCTATTATTATATTGTTATTATTATTACATAGTAATAATAATAATAATAATAATAAACTTTATTGTAGCACGTGAAAGTACATGTGACCAACAAACTAAACAAGTGACGGAATAATTGTACTTTGAAAGTTCCAACACTAGTACAAGTTTTAATGGCTTCGGGCAAAATCATTCCACAACTTCATGCTCTGAACCAGAAACCACGTTTGGTATTTAGTAGTGCGACAGCGAGGGGGAGTGAAGAGGCGGCCATGACTAAATCTTGTTGGATAACTGTAATCAGCCAGTGCAGAATTAAATGAGGTAAACAAATAAAATGGTTCTTTGTAATGCAGAGACTGGTACACAATTGTGAGAGAACGCTAGACGAGACGAGTCGATCGTAAATACAACAAGGAGGGACGAGACTGACAGTTTTAATCCGATAAAATACCATCTGATCATTTATTCGGTGTTAAGGAGGCGTGATTGGCTGGTGGCTGCAGTTTACTGGCCTACCATTGGTTAACTGCCGTTAGAAATGTATGAAGGTATATTTTCCATAATAAAATGTTTTTTTCTGGTTGCTTTTTAGTCATTAAGCGGAAAATCGCACTCCCCTTTGGTCGCTAAACTTAGGTTTTCGGTTGGGGGGGGGGGGGGGGGGGAGAACTAGGAGCCACAGCAATAAATAACGTAGTTTGAGCTTCAACACTTAAAAAGTCATTTTTTTGGAGCGGGAGAACTGATTTTTTTCGGAGGGATTTTTTTCAGTCATTTGGGGGGGGGGGGCACCACTGGGGAAGAGTAAATCAAAATAGGTCTAGTAGACTACTAGAAAAACCCGTTATAAAAAACATACGCAAATATTGCCGAATATTAGCTATTATTTGTATGCTTCTCCCTAATGTGTTATTTTATTTCCTTTACTCTTATAAAAAGAAAAAAAAAACACAGTTGGTCTTTTAAAGAAGGCAATTTTTTTTTTGCCCTGAAAAAATGCATCATTTTTGCTAATATACGAAAATTTGGGTCGAAACAAATTTTACAGAGGTAGTACAGTCAACCTCTGCTTCTTTCATAAACTGTCTTCTTCGCTGCTCTGTAACTTTACTCTGTAAGGAAAGAATTATACGCATGTTAAATTAGGCACTCTTAATGGAGGCTGTATTCGCATCTGACATTTTGTTAATGCACTACGCTGATGATGATGATGATGATTTCCGAAATTGAAGCCCGTACGCGTTCCTGATTTATGCCGCGCGGTGATATTATGTTTCCCCGCCTGTT
>JAHWFP010017700.1:0-16199 GCA_023313725.1 Lithobius niger | reverse complement strand
CTTCCTGCTGAAAGCACAAGAAGAAGTGGCTCAAAGCAGTCACTCTCGTCTTCCAGCTGAAAGCACAAGAAGAAGTGGCTCAAAGCAGTCACTCTCCTCTTCCTGCTGAAAGCACAAGAAGTGGCTCAAAGCAGTCACTCTCCTCTTCCTGCTGAAAGCACAAGAAGTGGCTCAAAGCAGTCACTCTCCTCTATCTGCTGAAAGCACAAGAAGAAGAGGCTCAAAGCAGTCACTCTCCTCTTCCTGCTCAAAGCACAAGAAGAAGTAGCTCAAAGCAGTCACTCTCTTCTTCCTACTTTTAAATATTTTTAAATTATTCTTTTTTTAAATAGTTCGAATTGTTGTTTCGACTTAGGCAATCTTTCCTGAATTCCGCTGTCTGTTTGCACATTTATGCAATTTTAAGTGTGTTGTGTTTTTGCCTTGATGATGAGCTGAAGTCAACTCAAAACGTCGGGTTGTGTTGACTTTGTGCACTTTTGGCTTCTCTTTTTCAACATCACGCCTAATTCTAGTTCTTATATTTTCCGAAAAAGAACAAAAAATACACATTTTTAAAGACTTATTTATTTAGGCCTTATTTTTCCGAAGCCAACCAGAGGAACAAGAGGGGTTTCTAAGCAAAAAAAGGTTAAAATTTTACTGTACCAAAAAAAAAATGGTGGAAAAAGCTGTAAATTGTTTACAAGAAAAATTCTGAGGGTGGTATTTTAAATTTTGTAATAAAAACACTGAACGTTTGAAACCAGTTTACCAATGCAGTTTTCGAAATAGAAAAAAGTATCAATGGGAATATTAATCTAGTAAATTCGAACGAAGAACTCTACGATCATAAACATCGTGATCGAACTAACACGCCTGTTTTAATCCAGTATTTTGCTGCAGTGTAATTGTATCCCATATTTTATGTCAAGTTTCCTACACGCTGAAAGATCTCCTCAGGGAAAAGGCATCATTTCGTTTCCCCCATTTTCTAGCCAAACGAACAAAAATAAAAAATAAATTAGCCTGAAATTAATTTTTGTTTTCGTTTTATTTTGACTTGAAAACTCCTACTCGAGGGTGCTGACAAAAAAAGTTGTACTTCCCTAATTTAAATCGCGAAAAGAAGTTCTACCACGGATGCATTAGTATTTTAGAAAACCATTTATTTTGGCTAAATATTAATAATATTAATAATAATGTAACTTTAGCCACAAGGCAAGGGTAACGGCAGGGCTCTATGCCACTAACGCCGATCCTAAACTAAAATATGATTAGTAAGTACGTTTCAGGTAAGAAGTGAGTGATAAACGCTGTAAAAGTTTACGAAAGACATGGCCTGACGGAGCCCTGACCACATCCTCCGGAAGTGAGTTCCATGGCTGGACCACCACGTATTGACGAGAGTTCACTGTTCAATGGTAGTTGGTGGCTGATGTTAAAGCTTAGGTGGTAAAATTATGACGCAGGTTATTTGGTTCCATTGGGATTTATTGCGGTGGAAGTTGTAATATTAAGCTCGCCCGATTTACACGCGAAATAATCCTTGTGGTTTTACAGAAGCTATTTGCGGGTCTTTCAACATTTGGGAAATAGTAGAAAAATATTGGTGATAATTACGGAATGACCTTTATTATGTTGCATATAATTTTGGTCTGTGGATATAAATTAGCATGATAAAAATGCGGACGAAATTATAGGAATTCACTGCAGATGTTTCAGTGAGAAGGAATTGGAACGGAATGAATTGATAATCCAAGTTACAACAAGTGCATGGTAACCATGCATGGCAAACAAAGCATGACACAAGCATGGCATACATGCGCACATAGGCCTATAATAATTGAGTCTGGACCAGACTCGACCTTCTTGGGAGCTCCTCTGTAAGAACATCCGCCACAGGCTCAGGAACAGTCCACCACTCCAAACCGTCACCGAGCTGGGGCCGATGACCTTAGTCTTTATTCAATACGGGCGTCCGCTGGGTCTACCAACAAACGCCCGGAGCGTCAGCACAGGATGGTGGCAGATCAGACACCAATAACGGCTGCTGATACAATACTATGCATTGCATTATTTGTAATCACCACGCATTTATAAACATTCGTAGCAAACACAAAGTAACAGATGCCTGGGGCCTAAAAATGATGCCTTAGATGCCAGGAAATAGGCCTAAATACAAAGCAACAAATTAATATGACTTGAAATAGTAATTTTGAAATCTATTTCTTGATCTCTTGTATTTGACAAACGTCAAATATCTATATATTCAGTAGCACACTCAAAAATATGGGAAAATAAATCGTGTAACTATTATGGTTATATCAGGACTATTTCTTTGCCACGTGCTCTCTTCCACGTAGTGATTTTTGACGAAAATCCAAATCGAAATAGAACGGGTCTTGTGTTTCAGACGAACTGGCTGAGACGCACGCAAATAAGCACAAAATCCCATTCATTAGCAAATTTAGGAGCACATGCAGGCAAAATTAGAAAATTTACTGTAATCTTTACTGTCCAATTCAGAACCGTTAGTGTAAGAGAAGAACTGATTGCCCGCTGTTGGCTTCGACAGTTCCTTCCATTAGATGATTCTTCCATTCCCCACCAATTAAGACGACGTAATCGAAGGACTAGCGTTTAATGACAGCTAAAGCATCCATTCGTTCTGGTCCATAGCAACTGACTGGCCATGTTGTGATCCATTACGGTCCAGTGGTTATTTGTATTGATAAGGAGGGGAACAAGAGAGAGAGAGACGTTGCTTGCAAGTCGCTCTGCCTGCTACTCACAACTAGCACGGATGATAACGCTAGCTAACCCTGATACTTCAGAATTACCCGCCAACAAGCAACTAAAAAACTTGAAATCTTTAGGCCTGGCTTTTTTAAAGCCTCACTTAATTTTGCTTCCAGTGGTCAGGGCGGGTTTACCCAACGACTATATTTCTCTCTCACTAGCTTTTATTTGGTTAATACGAAATTTGTTGGCAGTTTCTCGCGTTTAGGGCGCGTTTAAGCAATGCTCGCCTTAGCGTTGTCTTAGCTAGAAGCTATAAATTAACTGAAACTCCAACATGGCGGTGGTTTTAGTCCTGCCAGCTCGCAAGGAAACGATTGGGAATATTGTTTTGTCAGGAACACCTTTATCCTACTCTCACGAATAAGACGGCAAGAAATTGCTTAAATGATGGCAGATTTAGGAGATCAAGGTAGCGTTGTTACCATGGCAATGATACCTTTGCCATCGCGTTTGCATTTCAACTGCGAGAATGGAAAGGCGATTCGTTGCGTAAAAGCGCTCTTACCGGAGCGTGCGGCTTTCGAGTTGTCCATGCGTAAAAACCATGGCAACAACGCGGATGCAGATCGTCTCTTCGTGCCTACGACGTACGATGCGTGCGGCATGACAGCGTCGATTTATGGCTACAAGAAAATTGTTGTCACTGCAGTACAAGACGGCGGATTGATTTCTGAATGCCAGCATTCGAAGGTTTGTTCGTTTTCGATTCGATAACCCAGAAAGGCACGCCATGTTGGATTTTGAATTCTCGCTGCGTGTATCTATCCTGTCTACCGTTGTCTGATCACTGCCAGAAGCTGATACTGTACGAGAATAGCAACTTTTGGAATTATCGCCAAACTACAACAATGTTGTAGTAATGTTTAAAACTACTGTTGCACTTAATTCTTTATCCATGTTGTTATTTATAATTTGTTATGTATTACCGGGTTCATTTAGTAGAAACTGGAAACTAATCGTAAATAAATAACGGTTGACTATAGCAAACAGCGTTCAGCGAGCGAGATGGTTTCGTTGTAAGCCGCAGGCCTATTTTTTTTTCATTTACTGAATATACAAAGTTTCTTGTTTTCCTGTCAAATAATTGTTAGTCATATTATAAATTTTGACTCTTAGTCCGTTTTTATAAAATTTTCCCGTAAAATATCTTTCGTTAATGGGGCAAACGCCTTATTAAATCAATTGAAATTGCTTCACCATATTTTCCTTCAGTTAACGCTCTGCAGACGTAATTGTTTATATTTTCAGGTGCATCGATAGTGCCAGTTCTTTTTCTAAATCCGTAGTGGTTTTTATTTAACACTTTATATTTTCCAAGAAAATCTTGTAGCAAAAAAACATTTCGACAATTTTATTCAAAATAGGCAATAGTGAAATCGGTCTGTAAATATTAATATCATGTACATTTCCTTTTTTCGTAGACCGGCCCTACAAACTGTTTTTTTTTTCAGACTGTAAGGCCATATTTCAGTTTTTATGAAAGCAAATACTGTCATAAAATTACTAGTTTTGTCACTTGTTTCTGCAAAATGCTCCATAAAAACCATCATATCCACACGATTTTTTAAAGTTTAACTTGATTTATTATTTTTAAAACGTCATATTTAGTAGCTTCATGAATTCTTATTGTATTTTTTTGTTTTCCTCCCTTTCCTTGATTTCTTCTTACTAGTCTTCAGTTCATTTTCGTCGTTTCTTATTTTTTATATTTGGAATCTATTTTTCAAAGTATTCTGAGAAATTTTCACAAATATGTTCTTTGAAATGCTTCTCAAAATGATTTTCCTCAAAATGATTTAAGTTTGTCCTTTCCTTTATTTCCATTGAATTGATTTATTTTGATCCAGATTTTCCATCTTTTATATGCTCGTCAAAATATTTCAAGGAATTTTCTTTTGAATTTTAAATTTTTTCCACTTCTTTTTTTTAATAGTTTTTTTAATATTTTTCATAGTATTCTTTCAAATCACATATATAGTGTTTTTTTTTTCCTTTTTCTGTATAATTCAACAATTTATTTTTGGCATTGATTACATCTCCAAGATCATCATTTCTAAACAATTTGGTTTTATCAGTTTTTGTCGTTCTTCTCTTAATGCATTGATTTTTTTTTTATAAATTGTCGGTATAATCGCCTCAATTCTGGCCACATTTCAATTGGGTCTTTTAGGATCTCTAATTCCGTCGAGTTTACTTGACCTATTAATATTAATTAATAATAATAATAATTTATTCAATATATACACGCACACACAGACTACAGCAATATAGCATGTGCATGCACGAAGCCAACATTGGTTGTATGTGCACTTAAAATACAAATATTTACAATAACAACATCAAATATATACACAGATTCCATTTATCAGTTAGTTCATACATTCCACTTGTTAATTATAGTGTAATAAAGCTCAAAGGCGAACTTTATAATAATATTAATAATAATAATAATAACTAGTGCTGAAAGAATGCAAGTCGGCTAACTGGAGGTTTGGCTTGACGATTTTCTAGCTTATTAGGAAATTCATAAATATTGTAACGAAACATTATGCACTTGCATTTGTCTCAGCATGTAATCCTGTTTCTGAAAGCTAATGATAAGAGAAGTATGAAATATATTTTATATGAATTTCAATAACGATAACAACACGCTAGAAACGTATGGAGAACTCGTCCTATATTCACAAAACGATAAGAATTCAGAGACGGAACCAAGCCAAACCGTATAAACAAATAAAAATTAATTTCTATTTGCTGGGCATTTATAAAAAAAAATTCTCTAACTCACAAGCCCCCTGTTTTTTTATGGTAAACATTTCCTTTTGTACATTTTCATTCTAATAAATTGCATAGTTGGTGAAGTTTTATGCATGCAACATTTGCTTCGACATGTGGCCATATTTTCAATATTTTCTGAACAGCGAAATAGGCTGCGACCTTTTCTTAAAATTTGTCATACATTGTGTTTTCTAGACCTATGTTAAAATCGTTTTGTATCTTTTTAAGGTACAATAGCAGTCACTGAAAATTCGATACGTCTAAAGGGAGCACAAGAAGGGATTGGTCATATTACCTTTCTACAAAACACTGGAATTCAATCCAATATTCCGTGTAAATATGCTTTTGTACGTCCAACAGTAGTAAGCTGTATTCAAATTAAAGACGGAAAAGCCAAATGCTCACATACCTTTTTTTTTCCAGTCTCAGTCTTAGTCGTGTAAGTCTGGCTCAGCGGTAGGACCTTGGCCTTTGGTTTCAAAGGTCCTGGGTTCGATTCCCCGCTCAGGCAGTCTGACATATAAGTCCAAAAGGCAACGTAAATAGGTTTGCATCTGTATTTAGCTGTATTCAAATAGTGGAAGAAATAATCTGAATGGGAAAGAGAGGGAAACGCTGATAATGTGAACAGCTATTGAACATCTACTTGCAGTCATCAGTTCCTATCAACGTTACACTGTTCATACTTCATTAACAGTATCAGTGGTGTACACAGGAGGGGGAAGGGAGGGGGGGGGAATTTCCGAAGCCCTTTTCGGAAAATACCATTTTTTGTAAAAAAAAAAAGAAAAAGGGCCTTTTTTTTGTGCTGATATTTGGTGGTGTGGCAAACTCACTGTGACCTAAAAGTTACCCCTGCCCACTCGGGGGTCTGTGCATGGTGCTGGGTGGCTTTACTGCAGTTTGCCTTTTACACAGTGTTTGTTTTTACGTTCGTAATCTTCCTAGACCATCCTAAATTGTTGTCCTTACTTCTCCCACATAACACCTACAGCACATTTTTTAAAATATTGTAGCTAGCTACTAGTGAAACCTTAGTAGTCACAATTGGAATTAACCTAGTCTCAGCATGTAACCCTATTTTAGAAAACTACTAGTGAAACTTTTAGTAGTCACAATTAGGATTAACCCCGTCTCAGTATGTAACCATATTTCCAAGAGGCTACTATAATGACACTTTTAGTAGTCACAATTAGGCTTAACCCCGTTTCAGCATGTAACCCTATTTCCTAAAGCTATTCGTGAAACTTTAGAGTCCCAATTAGATTAACCCTGTCTCAGAATGTTACCCTATTTCCAAAAGCAAGGAATAACCCTGTCTCAGCATGTAACCCTGTTTTCAAAAGCTACTACTTTCTAGTGAAACTTTAGTTACAATAGGATTAACCCTCTCTCAGCATGTAACCCTATTTCTAAAAGCTTCTAGTGAAACTTTTAGAAGTCACAACAGGATTAACCCGGTCTCATCATGTAACCGTATTTCCAAAAGCTACTAGTGAAACTTTTAGTAGTCACAATTGGGATTAATCCTATGTGTGATGAGCTTCTTCTTACATTTCACATTATAGACAAAGCCTCTCCAGCAACACGGACGACAGTAACTTTATTGCCTATGATGATTAATTCCCTTCTCCACCGCTAACGTCGCTACAATTGAATGGCCCTCTTGATGACGACACCTCCATTAGCAGACAACGTGACAACGTCCTACATGCTACCCGATATTCACCTCAGTAATTACTGTCTTTCTTATGATTCGGTTTCGATGAAGAAAGGATCAGACAAGGAGATCAACACGCGTCTTCTTACCATCATTACGTCAGGTTTCGGTTGTTGCAGCTTTAAGGTTTTTGAAAGCCACGGCGCGTTGGTTTTGGTCTTGTCCTGTTTCACGACTTCGGCACAAAGTGCTCCTCTCGCTCCCCCCCCGCCCGTCCCCCCCCCTCCCCTTCACTCTATCACTCGAGTCTTTTATTTCTTTCTGTCTTATCAAAAGCTGATCAACGGGCGGTTCCGTTCACTGCTCTTTCTTTTCTGTTTTATCTGCCGCCATTGTTGGCTGAATAGCCTTTGTTTCCTTGCTATCGGTCATGCAGACATCCATTCGATGGTAGGATAAAATGGACTTTTGCAACCCCGCTCTTTCTCTTCCTTATTTGGAAACGTGTCCCTCCCCTTACGATGACGAAGACGACCTAACGAGGAAGGGCCGTTGGCTCTCGGCTGGACGTCCTGCTGGGAAACAAGACAGCCTTGAGAAACAGTGGTGACGAAGCCCAAGTTGACCTCGTGAACGCGAATGCGAGTTGGTTGGCTTTAGCGTTTGGCCTGGGCTCCGGACACCGCTCGAGTTGTATCTTCACCCAGTCGGATGAATAAGGCGACCACCACAGAATGGAGTAACCCCAACCGTTCTTACTGCCAGTTTGTTTGAGAATTAAATGAGATTAACAAGTAAAGCTTTTCAGATTTAGCCAGCTGATGACGCGAAAACTTCCCCGCTGTTTTACAATATGGGATTTATGTTAAACAAAGGATGGACTTTTGAACGCCAGGCTTTTGTTGTTTGTGCCGGTTGCTGCGTGTATGCTGTGGAAACACAGAAAATAGGAACCCACTGCTCAACGCTAGACTAAAGTTATCATTGATGAAAGTTTCTTTAATGTCGTAGATTTTTAGTTCTGTTCGTGAAATCCGGTTTATTTGCTTTGTAGCAGAGCGATAGCTATATATATATATATATATTTTCCTAAAATATTTGTACCCTCGAAAGTGGTAATTTTTACAATTCCTAAATGTGGACTCTCATTGTCCCCTCCCCCTCCCTTTCTACAAACTGTCGAAACAGTACAACCCCCCCCCCCCCCCCCCCCCCCCCCACCAATATGCAGCTCAGCTATTCAATTCAATTAGTTTTAATTTACGACATACGGGAAAGACAGACCGTAAGAAGATTAACAACCACTACAAGTTAAAGCTACCATCAAGTGAAAACCAACAATCAACAATCCAAATTCTTTCTAAACACACTCAATGTTCATCACCCTTATGGTTAAAAAAAAAAAGGTCGATGTTCTGGCTAACACTGTAACTTATACGTCATCCATGTTTTCTGCAAAATAGTTTACAGTTATTTGACTACGCACTTCTAAATTAATGCCTCTGATTTATCTTGTCGTACGACTGCATCATCATTAGTAATGAACACTTCCAGTTTTTTTAGGTTGTTAAACTTATCTATTCTTTCGTTTGCACAAAGCCATGCTTACAAGTTGTGTGTGTGTGTGTGTGTGTGTGTGTGCGTGTGCACATCACCTGCACTCCTCTAAACAAACCCACAACCCCAATTGTCATCCACCTCAAGTTAAAACTTGCTCTATAATCACGTTTGTTTACCGGCGGCTGTTTGAAATGACGTTTTATCACTAAGCCTCTCGAAAAGTACAAGCAAAATGCAATACGCTTTAGGCTCTAGGACTCCTCTCTCTTCTTCGCTTTAGCCACACAACATCACTTTTAATTCTGCGTTGGAGTTTTAGGTTAATTAACTCAAGCTGCTTTCACGTTGCATTTCTCTTTTTCTTTTTTTTTTCTTTCTTTCTCTTCTTCCTCCTTATTTTTATCTTTTTAAACTCTCCCGCTTTCTTTCACTTTTCCGTTCCCGTCTTTCTACAATGCCATTGGTTTTCGGATAATTTTCCAAAATGACTAGCTGCTAGCTTGTGACATAATAAGAAGCACGAAATTATAATTTCTGCCGCTGTTACATGGCCGGGAAGACGTGGAAGGGAAAGCGTGGAGGTATACCGTCCCGTAGTAAGCTACGCGGTTAATTTCTTTTCTATTTCTTTATTATTGTTCTTCTTCTTTTTTTTTTCTTTCTTTTTCGCTTCTTTTCTTTCTTTTGCTTCATAATTTTTCTTTTTCCTGCTGACAGCCGTATGTAGCATGATGCCGGCTGCAGACATTCTTATGACTTCATTAGTACGCAGCACGCCTCTTCAGCCAGTTTTGCATTCATTAACCCTCCTCCCGTTAAAAGGGAAGTCCAACTCGGACTTGCTTGTGTTGTTTTTACCCAATTCGGTACATGGTGACACGAAAAATATAAGTCTTTTCTTCTTTTTATTCCTCGCGAGCATTAATAAATCACGGCACGTGCCTAGCGGGATAAAGAAGGATATCATGTCAGCGACATCTTGCGTTGTCCTGGCCATAATTTGACAAAAGGATTAAACGTGCAGCTTTGTTTCGTGTTCGTTGGTTAATTATTAATGTTCTATTGGAGTGGCTGTAACTCCAAAATTCACATAATAATGGGTTTTGTAAAAATGAGGACCTGCAAAAAAAATTATGTTGTATTGTAGCAGACAGCATTAAAGACTAGCCTTCTGTCTGCTCACGATTAACTGTACCTTGTGGTTTAATCTAAATTAAAACCATGCGCAATGGCTGTTTTCCGTGACGTCATCATGAGTTAGCCAATGACGAACGAGAACGACGGCTGTTTGGCCATCTGATTGGACTAGCCCAGTCACGTGATATGCACGTCACAGCAAACAGCCATGGCGCGTGGTATAGTACTTGTCTTAGCAAAATTCCCATCATTCCTGCCGTTGTCCTCAGAATAATAATAATGATACGATTTATTACCTTGTATACACACAAGAGCACGAAGTTCACTAGCAACTTGTTTGTGCAAGAAATAGTAATAATAAGGAGCCTAAAAATAAAGCTTAAGTAAAACTAAATAAAAAAAAAATATAACTATGGGGGACTTGTGGGTGCAAGCAAACAACAACAACCCAACACGAACACCAACATTCCAACACCAAACATCAACAACAAACACCTAAATAAGTTTTACTATACATATACATTAAATTCTATATACTAAATTCTATTTTAGTACTGTAGTTTGTTTTATACACAGGAATATCACTTTCAGCTAGTATCCAATATTTAATTTCTCGATAATAATAATTATAAGAATAATAATATATTTCAAATACAATTTGCATTGCAATAATCGAAGGTGTTAGAAACATCTTGCGTAAGTTTCATATTCATCCTATTTTTCATGATTATGCATTGTAAATTATTACCACTCAACACTTAGCACAGAGTTGGTTTTGTAAACTATTATACAATAATCCTATAATTCAGTTAATTAATATACAACGGAATGCAATAATTCTATAATTCTTTACACAATACTAAATTGATCTGTAGTTAATTTTTCTTTTAACTTTATTTTGAATTCTTTTAAGTTTAAATAGTTCAACATATTTTTAGGCAACTTATTATACGTGTATGGCATATACACTACGTTTTACTCTTATTTCCAAAAGTTTTCTTTCATCTTCGTAGTGCATAAGTTGATTTATTATTCCTTAACTTTCCTTTATTCATTTATTCTATAAATTTTATAAGCATGGGTACAGTAAGTTTTCATTATTATTATTTAGTCTTGTAATTCTCTTATTCTCAGCGTATTATTTTCTTTAAAGATTTTTTTTGCACCTTTTCAATTTCAAATAGAACTTTAACAACAATTTTATTTCATAATTTCTGTAATCTTTCAATTAAATATCCTGATGGGAAAAAAACCACATAATTCTATTCTGAATCGTATTATACTTTCTATTCTATTGATGCGTCATAGGGGATCTTTTTTTTTTATATATATCATGTTAATATTTTCTTTACTTGGTAATTTTTGTTGATGTTTGTCATCCTGTAAAATGTAACTTTTCAAGTTCTAATTTTAATCCTTTTCCATGACTCGATACTTTGCTGAATTTTTATTTACTAATCTCATGCATTATTTTCTGCATTTTTTTTTATTTGCAGTATTAACTTCTTAGGTTGTACAGTCCCCGTAATGTTTAGTGATTCATGATCCTTTCTGTTATTAATAATTTTAGCCATTGTTCTATCTATTTGTGCAGCATTTTCTTTGTTCATAAAATGCTCGTTTTCTGTGAACATATCATTTCATAATGTTAAAATCATTCGTTAAAATCATATGATTTAGACGATAATAATAATTTTTTTTTCTAAGTATGAGAATGGGAATAACAGGACTATTGTGTGCGTGGTGTATCTTGAGTCCTGCAAGAATTTTATGAGCGGCTACGTCTTCCTAGAGGGGGTAGCTTTAATCGATGGCCGCCATTGTTTTTGTAACCATCTTGGATATCAACAAGGCACTCTGCTACTGAAAAAGTACAATCGATTATCTGTGTTCGTTCTGCGGAGAACTCAAGATAGGCTGCGGACACTATAGAGGTCTACACCCACCTACACCAAGGCACTGTAGAGGAATGGCACTCGGCATGTCGCCGCAGTCGCCGTGAGGAGGTGGTGTTGGCCCGTTTGCGCATTGGTCACACTCGACTTACTCACTGTTTCCTTTTGCGGGGGGTTGACCCTCCTGAATGTTATTGGTGTCGGCGGCCAATTACAGTCCGGCACTTACTTGTTGATTGTTGCCATCTTGATGGTTTTCGTCGTCGTTTCCATCTTCCGTGTGACATTGTGCGTCAATTGGGCGATAAGTCTGTCCTCCTGTCCGGTGTTTTTCAATTTTTGCAGGAGGTACAGATGTATGACAAGATTTAGATTAGGGGTTTGAATAATATCTCTGTAATGTGTGGTGCAGTGGCAACCCGGACCACTGCACTGTGACTGAGGTCGGCGCTAATGACCAAGCTGTCGACGTGCCATTAAGCCTCATCACCCCCCCCCCCAAGGATAGTTGAACAGCAAGAACGCAGCCATGTAATTCAACCATACGTCAACCATACATGAAATCAGATTAGCCTGAAGCAAGACAGCTAACAGATGTCTTATACAAAAGTCAAGAAGGAAATAATTGTATTTTTTCGCATCAAAATGCTTGGATAGTCTTATTTTTAAGAATTGCTTAGTTTTCGGCTCCTTCGACCTCTGATGGTAGTTCATTCCGAACCCTCCCTGTGCGCAACGAGGCAACGAGGCGACCGCGAAGGCGCAGTTGCGCTAAGGGTTAAAGGGGCACCCCTCCCTCATAGAGGCACTCACAAATAAACCTGTAGCAAATGAGAAGTTCGACATGGCTGAGTCGAAATTGAGGGCACTTCCAAGGGTATGTCCTCCAACCACGTCGCATATGCCTGCCAAGCATGCTGTCGACATGTATGCAGTTGGGTGGGTTTTTCCCTACTTTTTTCTACATTTCCAAACTTTGCTTGACTTTAATGGTAGCTCCTTATGAGTTCCAATGAAGATCTAACTTGAAATTTAAGGTTTTCATTCTTTCCTGCAATGAGAAACACTAAAATTAGATGTCCTAAGTCTGAATATACAGTTTGTTCAGTTTGTCATTCCACGTATGAATGTAGTGTGTGCAATGTAGGGTTACCTTTAAATTTAGAGTTGTTCCTATGAGTTTTTAAAGAAATTATTTGTACCTAACTAATAGTCGTGACAGGTTTACCACTGAATACATAATACATGGATTATAATACATAAATTGCTACAAATTATACGGCAGTAAAGAAAGCAGAATAACATCACAGCGAAAATAGCGTAAATCTAGTAAGCATTTATTATGGCCTTACCAAAGCTTACCAGATAGTGCAATGTTTAGTGTGTGTTTCCCTGTTGTGTAATGTGTTTCCTGTACTACTGTTTATTTTACAATGATTTAACGACTGATTTGAGGCTATAAACAGGACAGATTTGCCAATTGGGATCGACTTGTGTTAAATAAATATCATAAGGCCATGTCAGTATGGCTGAGTGGTAGGACTCCGGCCTTTGGTTTCAAAGGTCGTGGGTTCGATTCCCCACTCAGGCAGTCTGACATTTAAGTCCAAAAGGCAACGTAAATAAGGTTTGCATCCGTATTTATGATTTAAGCCTTTTGTGATATTTTCCTTTCTATTATAATCAATAGCTTGACGAGCTCTCGCCATGACACAGTATAGGCTTTCTTTTGAAAATCTGGAAAATTAAGCATTTATAAAGTGTGTGTGCCATGACAAGGCTACCTGGATGTAAAGGCTTAACGTTAGAAATTCGACGCGTCGTCCAGTTAGCCACCAATTCTGCCACCAGTCGCGCTACTTACACCCCAAAAATGAACTGCTCTAACATGCGGATTGAACTGTGAAAAGTACGTGTGACACGCGATAGGCGGATTTTAAACTTAAAACACTGCAGTGACACCAAATTATTAAAATTAACAACAATGGCTTCATGCTACGTGCCTATGTTTTCACTAGACGACAAAACAAAAAGCCTCGGAGGTTTAATTTCATGAATTTCAAGCAGAAGAGCAACCAAGGTACGTGTGTATTGCACTGTATGATACACTACGGCGTTTTCAATTCTCATTAAAAATGTGTTAAACGATTCTTTGACGTAGCAGTAAATCGTCCGAAGACTTCAAGAATAGTCAACATTACCGTAACATAATGTTCTTTTAGCGCTGCAACACCGGTAAATCTAATACTGAGAAGATATCACGTTTTTGTGCATCCCGCTAACACTAATCAATGCTACGATTGGGGTATTTCCTTCTTCGTGCTTTCAGTTCAGCGCAACGCTTGGACGACGCGTCTAGCATGCTACATGAAACCGAACGTTAAGTCTTTTAAATATAGGTAGTCTTGGTCATGACCTTATGATCGTCAGGCTTTTTATTATGATCCTGAACTCGATGCTACATTTTGCTAATCCTCTCCGTTAACTGCAGCAGTATTTATTATGCCTTACTGGGTGATGGTTAAGACTGTACAGCCTTCCAGTAAGTTTCGGAAAGTCTTTATTATGGCCTTGGAGCGAAGGCTTACACATCAGGAATGTTTCATTAATTTTATGATCTGCAGTTTGTTAGTTCCATTCTTTTCCACGTTGTTTCAAGGAAGTCGATAAAGCTTGCTTTCCTGCTTGCCTGGCTCGTGCAAGAATTTAATATTCTACTGGATCCTGGGCCATAGCATGGAAGGAGCTCACTGATGCAGCAGCGCAAGGGGCCATTTCCGGTCTTCACAGAAAGGATCTCGACCTTGTTCCCTCAGAGTCCTTTCCAACTCTGCGCTTGAGGTTGTGTGCTGCTCGGCAAGCTCCGTGCAATGAACAAGACGACAATAAGTTGTGGACTATTAAAGGCACTGTCCAAGCTTGGCATTCGGTTTGTCGTCACTCACCGACAAGAGGTATAGTGTTGGCCCTTTTCCTTACGGGTCACACCAAACTAACTACATTGTTTCCAGCCTGATTGTCGTTAGTGTCACTGGCCACTTACGGTCCATCCATGTGTTTGTGGAATGTCGCCATCTGGCTGATGTTCGTTACCGTTTCCAACTTTCGCGGGACATGCCTGTCGATTGGATGACGAGTCTGGTCTTTGCATGAGATATACATGAGGTATACAGACCTAGATTTGTGGTTTGCTGAACATCTCTGTAATGCGTGGTGCAATGGCAACTCGGTCCATCGCCCTGAACGTGACGTTGGCGCTATAGTTTGTTCCACGTTATGTTTTCAGAAATCTGACTGGATGACGAATCGTTTCCTTGTGCGAGTGCAAAAACATATGGATATCACACTTGTAGATTGTTCACAGTTACTGTTAGAGTCTACAAATGGGATGTTTATGGATTTGTTTGCACTCGTAGTGGAAGAAAACGTGGCGTCATACAGTCAGTTTTCTGAAGACATCATGTGGAACAAAGTATAATAACCTACCTGTCGACTTGCCGTAAACCCTCAATCTTCTTCCCTCTCGCCGCCATAATAAAGGACTACTGAATCTTGCAATTTTAGTTCTTGACTTTTGTTCTTTTGTTTTCCCAGCTCTTCTGTTTGCGTGACCTATTTCTCCAGTGATGGCGTTACGGGAGGGGGGGGGGGTGCCTTCAGCCACGTGTCCCCCAATTTCAGGTGTGACCCGGGGACCCCCTAAAATATTGGAGTTCACACAAAATCGTAAACCAAAACGGTATTCACGCTGACATTAAAAAATAACAGTAACGAGGTTCTAATGTTATTCTAATCCTACAACCTCGTTCTAATTCATTCTAATGATTCAATAGTTGAAACTACACAAATATTTATTTATATTTGTTTATAAAATCTCTCCAACCTTCCCCCCCCCTCCTCACGGTTCCATCCCTTACACAACGCATAGTTTCCTCGATGTAGGCCTATTCATGCAGGCAATTTTTGAGTGAGTGAATTAATTGATTAAACCATGAATTACCCTTATTTACTAAAAAAGCTAATAAAAATGTATCCCCCCCTAACCTCCGAAAAATTTTCCTAGTGCTTCTGATGGCTTTCTCTCTTTCCCGCCACACTTCTCCTTAGAATAAGCACTGCTGCGATGAGCCTCTTCTCCCTCAAGATTTTTCTTTCTCGCATCGCCAGGCAATCGATAACAGCAAAGACAAATTACTTCTAAATTTGTATACTGATTGCGACAAGAACTAACGACTGTTCAGCCATCGTCATCAACGGGCTGTTGTTCTCATTCTTTGCGTGCATAAACATTTGGCGCTGGTGCACACCTCTTTCATCACGTGTCCCTCCACTTAGGCCTTTTACTCTCTCGTGCAGCGGCGGCGTCTCATGCAAGGAGCCCTGCC
>JAHWFP010017696.1:0-14111 GCA_023313725.1 Lithobius niger | reverse complement strand
ATGAGAATGTTTACGGTATATATATGTAACAACGCGCAGTTGGTCGCGGTGGCCAGACAGTCGCGGCGGCCACTGGGATCCCGAGCGGCGTGCAGGGGACCATAGGGCGACCATACTTGCTCCGTGTTTATTTTCACCACGTAATCGAGAATTATCAATGAAAAACGGATGTCCCCACGCGGCACGTTGCCGTGTGTTTTGGCCACGACGACCACTGGCTGCACAACCTGGCCACCAGATCGCTGCCACCAACGATAATGCTTAGGGCTCCCGCGCACAGGGCGTCCAGGTCGTGCGGCCAGTGGTCGTCGCGTCCAAAAAACATGGTGACGTGCTGCGCAGCCACGTCCGTTTTTCATTGATACTTTTCGATCACGTGGTGAAAAATGAACACGGAGCAAGTATGGTCGCCATATGGTCGCCTGCACGCCGCTCGGAATCCCAGTGGCCACCGCTACTGTCTGGCCGCGGCAGCCAATTGCGCATTACTACATATACCGTAAGCATTCTCATTGGCTGCAGCGACCTGGCCACGCGGCTTGGTCGTCTTGTGCACGGGACCTTTACGGTATATGTAGCAACGCGCACTTGGCCGCCTCGACCGACGTAGCGGTAACTGGGATCCCGCGCAGCGTGCAGGCAATCACAGGGCGACCATACTTGCTTCGTGTTCATTTTACACCACGTGATCGAGAATTATCAATGGAAAACGGACGTGGCTCGCGGCACGTCGCTGTGTTTTCTGGCGCGACTACCACTGGCTGCACGACCTGGTCACCCAATGGGTGGGGCCCTTATAGCATAACTGATATTGTCTAATAAAAACTACTATTCTTCAATAAAAACAAAATGCATCTCATTTTGTTCCTCCCACCTTCCCCCCTCAATTCCTTCCACCATCCGGCGCCCTGGGCACCTGCCCTGATCGCATGGCCTTTAAGCCGCTCCTAACCAGGGATGTAGC
This sequence comes from Lithobius niger, assembly GCA_023313725.1. Taxonomy (NCBI): domain Eukaryota; kingdom Metazoa; phylum Arthropoda; class Chilopoda; order Lithobiomorpha; family Lithobiidae; genus Lithobius; species Lithobius niger. The sequence continues at coordinate 13,147 of JAHWFP010017696.1, read as the reverse complement.
TAAATGGACCAATTTTGGAACGGTACATAAAAGAAAGGCAACGTTTGGAAAGCTTTCTACGTTAGGCCGTGCAGTCAAATCGATGTTATGCAGAGCAGCCGACGCCCAAAAGCAGGACTGAAGTCCAGTCGCGACCTGGCTTATAAGATTTCTTGAGTTGATTCACGGTTTGAGCATTAGCCGCAATTGGCTTTGCCATTATGCAAATGAACTGAGGGAGGCTCAAACTTTGCAAAGTCGGCTTCACAAAGAAGCCTGAGTCCGTGCTCAGCTCATGCTACGCTGTCATTATGATTACCAATTTGCTAAGCTTAGTTCGAGCTCATGCTTAGCTTAGGTTGAGCCATCATTATGGATATGGCCGTTAAAATACATTTTTGGAAGGAATTTGTGATTAGTTGCGGTTTCTGATGTTGTAAGATGTTTAGCCGCAGCGAGTGCGGCAGCACAAGTGAGGCACGTAATTTGGTAAAAAAAATTATTGCGTGAAACGGGGTTCGGTGAAACGGAATTCGTCGAAACAGTCATACACCAATTCTAGGAAATTTATGAGAAAATACAATAATTTGTAAAGAAATATTGATGATATTTGCACAAAGTTCTTACTATTTTGTAAACTTATTTTCTAACTGTAGCTTTTTGACGCGCACCCAGCGTTAGCCGTTGCGCCAGAAGGAGAGAGGGTCAATTTTGCTAGGGAAATCCTATCGGAAATCCTAGGTTCTTTTACATGCCACAATCGACATGAGCACGAGACATCACAGGGCCCTCCTTATTTTCTAACTGTTTCTGTATACGAAACTTGTGAGCTGCTCAACGTTATTTTCAGAATATTCTTCGAGTTCATTGGAGACTTGACAAAATGTGCATTCTGTGTGACTTGAAGGGATGATGACGAAGAGTTAGTCAGAAATGTCCATGTCTTCCTCCGACATAAAAGAAAATATTCGGTTTTTTTGCAAGAACGCCTTTAATCCTAACTGGTGGCAGACAAGCCAAGGCAAAAGTAAAAATAGAACGCGTACCTGATAGATGGGGCGCATTTTAGTACAAAACGTGTGAAAATATTCACCATTCCGTGAATAGAGCCCCAATTCAAATCCCACGTTGGCTAACTTTGTGCTGCCCAACCGGCTTGGCCCCATTGATTGCGTTGTATCTCCGACTCTGTCAGGGCTCCGTTTGTTGCTGCGGATCAAAAACCCACATCATTGCCGTACTGATTGCGTCCACGCTCAAGGTCAACAAAGTACGATCGCCGCTCAGCCAGAAAATGAACGAGGGTCCAAAAGCAAGTTTAACGTGCTGCTTGTTGTAAATGCACAAAATGACGATTGTTCTGGCATTGTGCTTTTTTTTTTTGGGTAATGGCGAGCTAATCTTAACTTGTAGCATCGTACAGGAAACAATACCAACGAACTTCGTTAGTCGAACCGAACATTACATGTTGCCACGAGCGAATACGACAGATGCATGCGTTTGGATTTTTCAGACGTACTGGATACGCAACGCGAACCCTCTGCTCGTCCCCTCAGGCTATGGTTATAACAACGACGCAGCCGTGCCGGAGTCGAAGAGAAAACGCAGTCAGTGGGGCATCACCTTTAGGCCCAATGCACACATGCGTTTTTTTAACGCGCGTTGACGCTGTGTTGACGCTAGCAATCACCACACACATGGCCGTGAACCGCCAGTTCGCATTCGGCCGCAACCCATTTTGCTTACCCCGTGTACAAAAAGTTATATTTTGAAACCAATTCGGTACATTCATTTACTGATTTAAGACGTACCAGGGGAATACATTATACATCCTTTGCAGATTAACTAAAAAATTCGGATAAGTTCTTTAATTACTTCCCAATGAGTCTTCAATCATTTCTGCAGCAACATTAATATTTCAGGATAGTTCTTTACTCCTCCAATAAACAATTCCATGTCTATTTCTTCTAAATTGGACGCCATTTGGCTAACGATTTTGCGATAAACGACGGATGTGTACACCGCTCAAGTCACACAAGGTACTGAAAACATAGGTGCGTTTTTTTAACGCTGCGTTACCGCTGCGTTGACCGGGGAAAGTGCGATGCAAAACGAACGCACGAGCGACGTGCGGTAACGCAACGTCGACGCAGGTATGTGTGCAGTACCCAACAGATGTCATGTAAAGGAAACCGCGAATACGGTAACGCAGCATCAACGCGCATTAAAAAAAACCGCATGTGTGCACCGGGCTTTAGTTAGCCCTCCATTCTCCAACTAAAAAAAAAAATGTGTGTTTTTTTTTTTTTTAAGTAAGCGAGTTTATTAGAATAAACAATTGCAGCATAACAATACAGTATGTGCCCACACCCCACAAGAGCTGACGCCCGAGTGTGGCATGTAGGGTACCACACTAGAAAGTATAAAAGATTGTATAAAAACAGAAAGTCGCTGCAAAACTTAAAACATCTAATTAATAATTTAATTATTTAACTAACATACAACTAATTATAAAAAAAAAAAATAATGTGCATCGGAAGTTAATGGATTGACAAAGTAAGACATACTTAACGCGTAAAAAAGTTTAGCTTAAAATCTTGAATAACTTTTCTATAGAGTCAGTACTTTGGCCCAGTATCCATTTAAACAAGGATTTCTGGAATGTGCCCACAGAATTCACACCAAGAATCATTCAGTAAGCAAAATTTAACGGAATGAAGAACAGTCAGTAAAATTTTGTAAATATTATATTTTTCTTCTTTTCAAACAACTAATTAATAGTTATTGGTTAAAATCGAGCTGTTATCGATTTTTAAACAATAAATTGTTTATATCACGGTTGGGACGTCAAGCTAATTCTTATTTAATTAAAACGTTTTGTGTTTGTGAAAATTGCTTCAAGAGATACGGTAATACCTTATGTCAAATGAATGAAGGTCATTCCATTTTAGTTTGTGGAGGGGGAGGTCAGTGTTAAATGGCAGGTAGGCAGACTGTAGGCTACGCTCAAGTTTGTGGAATGTGGGGGGGGGGGGGGAGTTATACGACGCGTCGTTCCGCAAAGTTTTGGCTGGTAAGCTAGCTCGCTCGCTCTGTTCAGAGAGAATAAACTTCGATATGTAAAGAAGCAGGGATAGAAGGACATTGTGCCGACATTCTGGCCAGGTAAGTAATTCTTTTTGTGCGTTTGTAGTTTGAGAACTGTTTCAAATCACCGGTAATAGCATAATAGGTGTATTGGTAGGAATGAAGGTCATTCCATTTTAGGTTGTGGAGCGGAGGGGGGGGGGGGGAGCGAGAAGAGTTAGACGGAGGGAATAAACTTGGAATGGGCCAGCCAGACATGTGAGCGTTAGCAGGTAAAGAATGTCATTTGCGATATCCCGGCAAGTTAAGTAATTCCTTTTGTAAGTTTTCATTGCGTTACGGTTTTCGACGCTGTATAATTTTGGTTGTGGTGTGTGCGTTCCCGTCGCGTGATCCGGAAGTGTCAAAAGCATTGAGTTATCGGCAAAAGTGTGGGTTATCGGCAATAGTGTGGGGTAACTTGACAACCCACACTTTTTGCGATGACGCACACTTCCGCTCACGGTTAACGGGATTTCACCTACGGAAATTTAGCGTAATGTTAGCGTGACGTCACAGCCGTGGTATAAAGAATGGTATCTAGATTTTACTGTACCGTACATAGAAGATTTAATTTTATTTCAGTGGTTGATGTATTATATCCCACATTTTAAGGCATTTAGCACAAAGAGACATCAAAATCCAAACGTAAATTCAAAAAGCGGCTACCGTGACTGTCTAGTTGCACGCGGTCTTCTGTACAGTTCGCCACTATACACCAATGGTGAGGCGCACACCTGTATCACGCATTGCAACAGTTATCTCTCTTATATATTCTAAAAGCAGTAACCATCAGAATTTCAGGTTAAAAAAGTGTTAGCTTTTAAATTTATTTTACATTTTAGGCGTAATTGCCAGCTTTTAGGCCTAAGTTTTACCTGCAACTTTAGTTTCGGAAGTAGCAGCTAACGGAGATTTGGATTGTATAGTAAGCCTATTCAGTTTTGCAACATGGTGCGTCTCCGGATACATAGTTACAGTGTTACACGTAACGCGCTAGATATAGTTACAGCCAGTTTCGTGCACAAATAAAAATCACACTACGTTTCGGGAGGACAACCACCCGTCTTCAGGTAAAAATAAACCACTAAAACATAAAAAAAAAAAATTTTGCCATGAATTTAGTGGTTAATTTTTACCTGAAGACGGGAGGTTGTCCTTCCGAAACGTGGTGTGGTTTTTATTTGTGCACGAAACTGGCTGTAACTATATCTATCTGCAAAAAGTGCTGAAACTTCTCAATCAACACGTAACGCGCAGCGTAGCCTGTATACATCAGTTGTAGTGGAGAAGTGACGGGAGAGACGTTGTTGATGAAGCCAGCAGCAACTTGTAGCAACTTGACGTTGCCGTGGTAACGTGATTTTAGGCCTAATTTTCATTTTTAGGCCTAATTTTTTTAACGGCAGTCTTAATTTCGTAAGTAGCAGATAGGCCTAATGGAGAATTTGGTTCGACGGTAAGCCTATTCATTCATGCAACAATGCGACGTGATTATGTTAAACGAAGCTGAAATCTTTTTGTTTTTACGGCTGCTTGTTTTTCTTAGGATTTCAATTCAACGATCAAATTTTATTATTTAGTTTAGTTACGTCGAAGAAGTCTATTAGCTATGAGGAAGTAACGATGTTTTAATTTGCCATGTTACTTAACTAACTTTTGACGCTGAATCTAACGTTGTAAACCGTGGTCGTCTCTATCTGGTACCATTGCAAAGTTGAAAAAAGCGACGGACGGACGGACAAAGTCGTTGCAATAGTCTTCTTAGCCGGTAGGGCTGTACAGAAGACTAAAAGCTTTAATTCTATCAGCTTTAATTTCAAACGTGAGTTCAAACGCGTGGTCGGGGAGGTATACCTGATGACGAGTATTTACGAACCAGCAAATTGGCGTAAAAATTTTCCGATATACCGCCACGGCAGCTGGAAAAATGTCAATCTTACGAAATGAATATGAAGTCCTTGATCACGAAACGATTTACCCGTTATTAACAGCTTGGCTTCAACGTTTCAACGATTCGTCGTAAACCAACATGATTCATACCCTCGTGACCTTAATAAAAGAGTTCTGGTCTATTTATGGAGGAAGCTTGCCTCTCCTCTTGTTAAAATTGCGAAGAGCAAATATCTGCAACATACGTGAAATTACAACATCGTTTCCACCCACACTTTAACCTTTCATATGAGTTCATATGAGTTGGCAGAGCCGAAACATGTTGAAATGCAGAATAAAACTCACAAAAATCAAGCTTATAAAATCAAGCAGCGAGGATGCATTGCGGAATCATTGCATAAATGCGCCCTAAAACTCAATAAAAAGAAACTTTAAAGAAGATACGATAACGTCGAGTGTGTAATTGGCTGAGTGTGAATTGACCGAGCGCGCAAGATGTAGAATTTAAGTAAACTTTGTTTGTTTGTCTTTAAATGTACCTGTCGGTGTTTTCGTTGGTTAAAAATATGCGTAAAGGCTAGATAAGAGAACACTAAAAAGCTCCACTTATTAAAACAGCACCTTATATTTTGAAGCTTAAGCATGTTGACTTAATTTTTCAAAGTACAAAAAAAATGTAAATAAATCAAAGCTGTATATAAAGCAATATAAAACACACGCACGTCGCATCATGCCTGCCATCTTGGAAAAGAAATGGTTGGCGGAAATGGTGTTAAGACGGAAGGACTACAAGGAACAGGGGCGCGAGAGGTAGAAAGAGATTGGGGGTAGTCAAGATTTATAAAGGGATGATAAGTTTTCCCTCTATAAATCTTAATGGCTGATTCCCACCAAAATCGGAACGGAAAAGGATGGAAAACAGAAAACGGAACAAAAAGTACAACCATTCCCACCGAGGTCGAAAGACTTAAACGATTAGCCAATGGGCTCCAGCTACCGACTCATGGTAATTAGGGCTTAACCACTCCCCGACTGGCTGACCTACAAGCCCTCCCCTCTTTCCCCATCTCCCTCCTCATCCTCCTTGCGTATTCTGCAGTAGTTGGATTATTCTAGCTAATAAATAGATTTGTAAACAAACATAAAGGAATAAAACTAGAAGCGATCCTGCTTGTTTTCTAATGTGAAATAAAGACGGTAGGTCACGTAAGATCACCCTTCCTTCATATCAATTCATGCTGTCGTTTGTAGTCCTTGTGTCGCAGGCAGATGCCTAAATTTTCCATGTTTTAAACGCTATTTAAAAGGTTCCCTAATAGTCCTACTGCGTAGTATAACGGCCACGAATGTGTGTTTTTGTGATCATCGCAGCAGTTTGCTTTTTTTTTTTTAAAAAAAATAGGAAAAACCGCGCTATTACCGCACTCATTCGATCAAGTTTCGCAGCGCCGGTGGCCGCCATACTTGTTTTGAAGCGAGAGGGTTGTGTGGCCTTGGTGTCACGTGCCAGGCGCGAGGCCATTGGCTAACCGAAATGTACTTCAAAACGGAACGAATCCGAAAAGCTAATCAGCAGTCGGGCGCATTTCGGAACGTTAAAGTTATCGGAAAGCGTCTGAGCATGCGCTTTTGTGCACTTTTCCTTCTTTTTCCGATTCGATTCCGATTCCGGTTTAGATGGGAAACAACCTTAATCAACATTTCTTTCGACCTTTCCCACCCCTGTTCCTTGTAGTCTTTCCTTCATATCTCCATTTCCGCCAATCACTACATTTCCAAGATGGCAGGCATGATGTGGATTGCTTGTGTTTGAACCTTGAAACTGATCTCATTTTGCTTCCCCCCTCCCCTCCTCCTCCCCCATCCCTTCCACGATCCGGCGCCCTGGGCACCTGCCCTGATCGTATGGCCTTTAAGCTGCTCCGCTTCTAACCAGGGACGTCGCTAAACGAACCTATTTCGGAACGGTACATAAAAACAGGCAACGCGTGGAAAGCTTTCTATGTTAGGCCGTGCAGCCAAATCGATGTTATGCAGAGCAGGTCACTAAAGCAAGACTAAAGTCTAGTTGCGACCAGGCTTACGATCTCTTGAGTCTACTAACGTTTTGAGCATGAGCCGCGACTTGGCTTTGCCATTATGTATACGAACTGAGCGAGGCTCAAACTTTGCAAAGTCGGCCTCGCAGCGAAGCCTGAATCCGTGCTCAGCTCATGCTATGCTGTTATTATGAATGCCAAATTGCTAAGCTGAGTTCGAGCTCATGTTTAGCTCATGCTATGCTGTCATTATGAATACCAAATTGCTAAGCTGAGTTCGAGCTCATGCTTAGCTCATGCTATGCTGTCATTATGAATACCAAATTGCTAAGCTGAGTTCGAGCTCATGCTTAGCTCATGCTATGCTGTCATTATGAATACCAAATTGCTAAGCTGAGTTCGAGCTCGTGCTTAGCTCATGCTACACTGTCATTATGAATACCAAATTGCTAAGCTGAGTTCGAGCTCATGCTTAGCTCACGCTGAGCCGTCATTATGAATATGGACTTTACTTGGTTTTAATAATCGGCTTCTTCTCTCCTTTACCAGAGCATGCGGCGGTTGAGTTGTCTTTACGTATAGTAACCATGGCAACGACGCGGAGGTAGATTTTCTCCTCGTGCCTCGCTCCACGACTTACGATGCCTGCGGCATGATAGCATCGATTTGTGACAGGAAAACAATTTTTACTGCCGTTCAAGACGGCCTGGACTGATTTCTGAATGCCAGCATTCGTTGGTTTGTATCAATTCGATAATCCCGAAATTCACCTCATGTTTGATTTTCAATTTTCGCTGCGAGCATATATTATTCTACCATCGTCTGCTCATTGCTAGAAAGTGTTCTTTGAACGAGAACGTGAAATTTTCGAAATAGCGAGAAATGGTAACAAGGTTGTGCCAATCTTTAAAATTATATTGGCGCACTTTGTTCTTTATCTGTGTTTAATACATTTATTGTTTTCTTTATGTATTACCGCATTCGTTTATTAGAAACTGGAAACGAACCGCATATAAATAACGGTTGACTAGCAAATAGCGTTCTGCGACCGAGAAGGTATCGTTGCATAAATGCGCCCTTATAGTTTCAAGCAGTCATTTTAAACATTGCTACAACCTTGTTTCCATTTCACGCTGTTTCCAAAATTTGCTCTTCTCTCTGAAAAAAAAAACAGTTTCTAGCAGTGATCAGATGACGGCAGAATAAATAGCTGCTCGCAGCGAGAATTAGGGCCCCCGCGCACACGGCAACCAAACCGCGCGGCCAGGTTGCTGCGGCCAACGAGAATGCTTACGGTATATGTACTAACGAGCACTTGGCCCCCACGGCCAGACAGTCGTGGTGGCCGCTGGGATCCCGGGCGACGTGTAGGTGGCCACAGGGCGACCATACTTGCTACGTGTTCATTTTTCACCACGTGACCGAGAATTATTAAGGGAAAACAGACGTGGCCGCTCGGCACGTCGCCGTTTCGTACTACCTGCAAATACTTACCTTCAGTAATATTGCTAAAATCACTAATTTACGCTTTTGCTGCTCAAAAATAACTAAAAAATCCATTGTTTGTTTTCTCCAGAAACTTTCTCCTCCTTCCGCTAAAGGCGCTGTTCATCATCTTGCTACAGCGCCCCCTCCTCTGTCTCTGCATCACTTCTTGAGCACGCCATCTTGGATGGTCGTGCACGTTTTTATCGCGCAACAGCCAGCGAACGGGGAATCCAACATGGCGGCAGACAATGGAACGGGAAACGACATGGTGGTATTCACGCCACAAGATACCTTCCACATCGGTTAATGGGGAGCAAGAAATTACGTTGCAGGAAATAGTGATTCCCTCATTACCTGATGAAAATATTTTAATTGCCACTTCGACAGCGGCAGCCAATGCAGTGTTTGATGCAAAAAGAAAACAAGATTTTGTCGGTATGGATGTCAAAGTAGGGCACTTCATGGCCGTTTTTTTTCATAAGATGACAGATTTTTTCCCCAAAGAGAATGCACGAAGACTACTTCACAGGTCGATGTGTCTCAGTTGGATTCAGATCTAGCGCTTTTGGGTCTAAAAATTGGGGATGCCGGAAATGGCATCGGTATCACCGACATGACAGAGCGGGATACGACTTTGACGGTGTCGCCGAGTGGTGAGTGGTCGCCGACACACATTAAAGGGATTTTGCTACCAGCAGCTAGGATAGGAGAGGTTAGTACACCAAAATTTCCTAAACGAATAATGGAGAACTCCGGGGGAGGGAGTAAATCCGTAAGAAAATCGGGAGTTGGTGATAAATTGAAACACAGTAAAATGATCGCTCTCGGGTCGGGAATTAGCGTTTCTGTTAATGTGTCGAAGGAAAAAATTCCTACAGGTGAACGTAGTGCAAGAAAAGAAAAGACAACCGCAATAGGTCCTGGTGTGGATTAGTTTGCGAAGTTGGTCGAAAAAATGAGGGCGTTAATTGATGTGGGATTTGCACAGGGTGCCATACGGTCGCATCCGAACCAATAAATTATTCCCTTGGTCGCCGCGTGTCGCCGCAACGGCGCTCCTTGTCGCCGTGTCGGAAAAGTGTTGCCGTTATGTCGCCACGTTGGAAAAGTGTTGCCAATATGTCGCCGCATTGTCGCCATGTGTTGCCACACTAGGAAAAGTCACCGCAACGTTGTATACGATCCCCAAGGGAGACAGAGGTCACTGACGACCCACAGGAAACAACCACATGATAAGGACGACGGAACCCAGACCAAGCGTGTTAAATTGGCAAATGTTGAGGATCGTGAGGAGGAGGGAAACATTGACGACCCCTTCAATGAAGGGCCGGGTTTTATCCCTTGGAAGGAGTTTGTGGAAGTGACAATGAAACATCTTAGGCCTACGAAATTTTTCAAAGTGTGCCTTGAGAAATGTTTAAACCCAGATGACCCCCCTATGGACACTTTGGCAAATGAGGGAAATATTAAGCCTGAACCTGCACATCTTCCTCAATCAGCCGTGCTTTTTCGACAACTGCTTAAAACGGAAGCCTTAACATGAAATGACGAACAAGCCATCTCTTCAAACCTTCCCCTGCCACCTCATGACCCAAAGAAAGCCAAGTGGTTTTTTCGATGAACGGACACAGGAGCCCCCCAACAAGAAGAGGTGCCATACCTATACCCAGCAGCTGAGTATGTGACCGAGTCCTGCAGTGCTGAGCTTGACTCGATTTTAAAAACACCGACGGTTATGAAAATCCCTGCTTCTCAATTTGAGGAAGATGACATCATGCTGCAGGCGAGCATGAGAGCGAGTTCTCAAGCAGAACTAGTATATTCGGCATCCACTGTGGCGATGAAAGCCATGGCGCTTGTGAATCCAGAGTTACGTGAAAACACCACAATCAGGGAGTGCGTGCACTTACTGAAAAGAGCGTCGTCTTTTCACCAGGATAGTATCAACTGGCAGTGCCGACTGGCCCTTAACAACACGTTCCGACGGAGAGACGCCATGCTTGACTCTGCTACATGGTTACCTACGGATACTGTAGGCAAGTTAAAACTGCTTCCCATCCATGGGTCCTCGGACCTTTTCAATGGAAAGTTGTTAGAATTGGCACCCGAGCTTCGGGAGAAGGTCCGAGCCACACCCACCGCAGCACCAACTCCGAGGGGATCCAATAGGAGCCGAAACTTGTACCAACTCCAACCGAGGGGTGGACCGTGGAATAACCCCTACCAGAAAGGTCCAGAGCAGAAGAAGAGTGGTGAAAAGTTACCAGAATGTTCCTCCGTTCATGATACACCCACCTCCCAACCACGCAGACGAGGATCGGGAGGAGAGACAGCGTGGAAGAAGTGCCTTCAAAGGAAGAGCATAAAGACCATATTATCGCAACTGACTGGAACTGGCCAGCGATCCCCCTATTCACCGGCAGGTGGGGAAGGCTGTCCCATCACTTTTCAGCGTGGAAAAGGATTACGGAAGACCCATTCATACTGGAAGTGTTAAAAGAGGGTTACATGCCGCCCTTCGTGTCAAAGCCACAAAGTACAAATTACCTGCCAGTTTGGTTGGTCGACACTTTATCAATCCCAGAGTTGATCGAGCAGGTAAACATTCTCATGCAAAAGGGAGCCATGGAACTTGCACCGCCCACCCCCGGGTTCTGGAGCATATTGTACATAAAAGCCTAAGGAACAATAGTATCACTCAAGGAGGAGAACAGACAACAATGCCCCATACGCGATCTACGGTTCTATTTAACCAGAACGGCGATTTCTAGCACAACCAGTGACAGTAAACCCGTTCGTCCAACGCCTTTGTTCCTGGATATAGATAAAGACAAAGACAAAGACGAAGTGCTACCCACGGGACTCACACCATTCAAGATGGGAAAGTGGATCTGCGCAGTGGATCTGAGCATACGAAAATGGCCCAAACCATATCGATATTCCACAGGAAATCAGAACTCATGAACTCCGAGCTTTGGTGGCGTCATGGACCTACGGCTGCGGAACGCCACTTGATGAAGTGGTTTCCGCGTGTTCTTGGAGTCACAAAAACACTTTCATTCGGCACTACCTACGTGACACCAGTGGATTAAAAGGAAAGTCCTTTGTGGAGGAGCATATGGTGGCAGGTAAGAAGTTATGAGGTCCTCACTCAATCTGGCGAGTACACTCTCATAGAACATTCTGGGGAGAATTGATTAATGTGAACATTAAGATGTGCACAAGGGTGACAATATGGTAAAGTTTACATTCTGGCGAGTGTGTTGTGGAGAAATCATCCTAGAGTGAAAGGGAACCATTCGCCCTGTGAAACCATTCTGATGGAGGTCAACATAGAATGGTTAAATACGGATGATGTCAGACTGGAGAGGATAAAGACGCTCCTACGTTTCTAGGTGGGTAAGTTTTTATTTCATTCTAAAAAAAAATTGGTATTTATGGGTAGGTTTTATACGCTCTAAGAAACTGCTCATGGGTTCAGTGGGTGAGAACCCACCGCCTGAATGACGAATTCAGCAATATTACTGAAGGTAAGTATTTGCAGGTAGTAAGAAACGAAAATTTTGACAGGTAAAATTAGTTTTTACTAGCCGAAAATACTTACCTTCAGTAAGAACCCCCCCCCCCCCTCCCCACGGTCACTGAACCAGAACTCGAAGTGATTCAGACATAGGGGAGGGGGTGCTGTAGTAAGATGATGAGCAGCGCCTCTATCGGAAGGAGGAGAAAGTTTCTGGAGAAACCAAAAAATGGAATTTTTAGTTATTTTTGAGCAGCAAAAGCGTAAAATAGTGATTTTAGCAATATTACTGAAGGTAAGTATTTTAGGCTAGTAAAAAACAATTTTACCTGTTAAAATTTTCGTGTTTTTTGGCCGCGATGACCAGTGCCGCGCGACCTGGTTGCCTAGTGGGTGGGGGACTTATAGACGGAGGAAGGAGGAAGCCCATACTGTCGCACCCAACAACACAACCAGTGCATCTGCATCCCATTTAGAAACGAGGTAATTATGTAGGATATGACCAACCCTCAGTGTAGTCAGTAGTACTGAGGATTTGCGAGGAAGAATGTCTCTAAATCTCTCAGGTATCCAATAGAGGGGTGAATGTTAAATAAATGAGACCTCCGGCCCCTATGCAAACCACCAATCCTCCATTTACTCTGCGCAAACGCCATCAAATTTGCACGCAAATCTTGACTTTATTTAACTCCTTTTTGATAAGGGACATTTATTACGATTGTAACACGTGAGCTGTGCCAAAAAAAAAACACAGTGGGGTTAACTCAAATTATTATAACTCATTTCATTATAAGTTCATTCAAGTTCACTGTACGTTCATCGCTAATGCTCGTTGTGCAAACCTTTGCAAACTTGTGCAAATCCTGTTACATTGCAATGACAGCTTGCACAGGTAACTAAGACAGTCCGTTTGAACTTCCTTGGCAGCCCCAAAACGAGTGGTATAGGGCTGGATAGTCAGTCCGTTTAAACTTCCTTGGAAGCCCCAAAACGAGTGGCATAGGTCTGGATAGTCAGTCCGTTTGAACTTCCTTGGAAGCCCCAAAACGAGTGGCATAGGTCTGGATAGTCAGTCCGTTTGAACTTCCTCGGAAGCCCCAAA
>JAHWFP010017695.1:0-23633 GCA_023313725.1 Lithobius niger | reverse complement strand
ACTGAAGCCAGTGCTGTTAGAGCGGATTTCTTAGGCCTATAACGCGCAATTTTTGTCGATTTGTTGGCAGTTGCTGACATTTTTAATCAAGTGAATACTTTTCTTTTCCGATTACAACCTAGCAGCATAAGGGATTGGAGAAAACAATGTTTTTTTTTGAACCTACGAAATCCGCTCTCAAAGCACTGCCTTGACTAGTAGTGGCATTGTTTAACCCTCCATTTTAATCTAGTGCCCCTTGCAGCTATCTCTCTTGTAGCCAATATGACGTCACATGACGCTGCTCTATTGTTCAAATGCGTATAAATACGACCAGATGAGCGCTAAATCTTCAGTTGGTGTTTCGGGTCTATCCTAACCAGTTGGTTCCCTTGACTCGCTAGGGTTGCTACAAGCAAACTCTTGTAACCAGCGCCAAATATGGTAATCCCCACTGCAAAGTTCCCTAGCTGTGTAGTAGTGACACAACGGAATCAAAGCAAAAACCGTGAAACTTGTCTGTTAGGCTCGGACTATTAATAGAACATTACTTATGGTAAACCAGTCATGCTGTTTTGCAGCAATACGTCATCGAGGTTAGAGCATTTTCTCCAAAAGCAATAAGAAGAACGTTTAAAAGAAAGTAATATTAGCTTTTTTGCGTCGACTTAACTATTTCCACAGATTGTAGTTGATGAAGAGAGGTTTCTGCTGAATTGTAAGATCTTTTCATGTTACAATAGACATGAGTACGACCCTCTTGTACATGTGCTTCTGTCACGTCGTAAAAAATGTTAATCATTCCACTCACTATTTATCAGTATGACCAGGGATACCTAATCTCCTTAAATTTTTAATATTTTTCTTTCTATTTTCTGTCTATTATTATTGGAAGTGGCTATTTACAGGTACAGTACCTGCAAACAACTGGCTATTTACAGGTACTATACCTGTAAGTAATTGACTATTTACAGGTACTGTACCGGTGAGCTATTGGCTATTCACAGGTAGTGCTCAAAAAGTGAATGCACCAAAGCCAACATGCTTCAGTAGCACGAAAGCAGCCGGCTGCATTGCTGTCTGAATCGTAGTTTGATCTTCCAGAAAAACCATTACGAAAATAAGGAAAGACTGCAATGAAGGTTTTCATTTAGTAACTAATCATTCTCGTTACTAAAGTCCGCAGATGTGCGTTAAAGTCACGTCTTACGCGTAATTCTAGAGCCGTGCTTCGACAAAACGCCTTTCAAAGGTAAATTTTGCGGGAAGGCTTTTGATTTAAAGATTCACTGGTGGCCAAGATAACCAAATCTGTAATCACAATTGATGTTAACTACGCCAAATTTGAGGAATCTGGGCCAGATTTTTACCTGAAAACGTGGACGTTAAGCTATCGTTTCGAGCATAAAACGTTGCGTGTTCATGAATGCGAAGCAAACGTCGCACAATACTGTGGCGCCACCTGTTGTCATTTTGTGTCATTAACTTTTAGCATTGTTCACTGTGTGATTGAGAACGTATTGGATTCTCTCAGATTAATTTACGCAGGCGCAGCTAACGTTTACGTTGTTGATAAATTTGTTTGTTCATGGTTTTTGGTCATTAGATGTGCTTTAAAGCCACGTTTAACGTGTAATTTCAGAACAGTGTACTTCTACAAACTTCGACGAAACGCCTTATAAGTGTGAATTTTGCGGGAAGGCGCTTGAGTTACAGACTCAACGATTATAATAACTCGTGGCCAAGACGATCAAATCTCTAAACATTTTCACAAATTGATGTTAACTGGGGCAGATGTGAGCGATATGGGCCAAATCTACCTGAAAACGTGAACTTTATGCAGTTGTCTTAAGAGTTGCAAAAGCGGATTTATTAGTCACATTTATACGAATGGAAAAATTATACGCCTGTACAGTGGCGCCATCTGTTATCAATTATATCGTTAACCGTTACAGATTGTTCACTGGCGCTTGTAAACTTACCATATTTTCTTAGATTAATTTATTTAAGCTTAGCTTATGTTTACTTTGTTGATAATATTTGTTTCTTCATGGTTTGTGCATTCCTTCGCTTGCTGCAGGATTTTACGATATAAAAGACAACAAATGGCACCGGGGCGATTTGAGTAAAAAAAAAATTAGCAATAAAATGCTGTTTTCGTTCATATCTAGCCTAGGCTTATATGGATTTGATGAATAACCACCATGCCTGATCAGTTACGAAATTTACACAGAGAGAAACTATATTTAAATGTAATGTGTGTATGCACGATTTTTCGTCTTTTGGCTAGTGCGGTGTTATCTTTTTACGAAATTGCAATTAATCGGGTTCATTTGGGTTTCATGAATGAACATGTTGTCGGATCTGGTTTATGAGATACGCATGGAAATAAAAAATCATGTAAATGTAATGTGTGCAGATGAGCTTGTTAGTTATTGCAAAATTTGTCGGCAAGGGATGGGAGCAAAATAAATAAAAAAAAAATTGAAAATGAGGTCCTACAATTCAGCTAGGGGTCTGTCTAGGAGGAGGGCTTCCCAAAAAATAGTTCATTTCCAGCAATTTTAGTACCTTAGTTATGAAAACCAAGTTTCACAATTTTTTTTTTTACTTGCAACAAAGGCTTTGGCTACTTTTAACAAATTTTAGTCCTAATTTTTCGGATCTGGAGATGGGGGTACTCCACCAGCCCCTACACCCCCCGGTTGCGACACTAGGTGAGTCATAGTCATTGTTTTTGATCGCTTGAAACAAGCTATTGTCAGGCTTTCGTACGAGCTTGACTGTATATTTCACGTTAAAAAAAATCACATGCCACGCTCACAATGTCAGCTCTGATAAGTCGATGCTTTTGAAAGGTTTGTCGTATGGCTATGTAATTTGATGCTTCCTCGAGTAAGGCTGTACTTTACATATTACTGGAATTATCAGGGTTTTCTTAGACGACCTTCGAATATTCAGGCAGATCGTACTTTAATGTGAAATGTTAAACTGCAATAATCGATATAATTATTCTTTATGTGCCTAGCACTAGTAAAAAATGAGGAAGATACAAGTTCAGTAGTTTTGTGGTAGCCAGTTGCTTGTAAACACAGTACCTGTAAATAGCCAGTTGCTTGCAGGTACTGTACCTGTGAATAGCCAATAGCTCACCGGTACAGTACCTGTAAATAGTCGTTTACTTACAGGTATAGTACCTGTAAATAGCCAGTTGTTTGCAGGTACTGTACCTGTAAATAGCCACTTCCATTATTATTTACCATAAAAAAAAATGAACTTTTTATCCAATTAGTCAAATTAAAATATCCAATATCCAATATCCAATTAAAATATCGGTTTTTAAAGGTTATTCTTCTGGAAATATGTAGGCTTTTATAGGGTTTTTGTACGTTTATTTCATTCAGCACTTAAAGGGCAAATTATGCAGTTAGTCGACCGATTACGTTTAATAACTAAAACGATGACATTGCAATTCAAAAATACATCGCTCCAGAACCAGCTTTTAAAAATATAGGTTATTATAGGTTTTCTAGGTTATTTTGGCAAAAATATAGAGCCAAAATTAAAATATAGGCGTTTATAGGTTTTATAGGTTTTTATAGGTTGGCTGTGACCCCTGGTGTCCTTATACTAAACTAGCAGTTGTGCCGGGGGTCCTGTTTCGCACGTGGTTGTTTCCCAGTTTTCGGTTGGTGTGACCTGAATGTTGACTGCGAATTTTTCTACCTGTTATACTCCCCTTTTCCTCCCATCCTATCCCTCCCCCTCTCCCCTCCGCCAGTCGTCGCCTTCGTGCATGACGTCATTTAAGACTTGCCGCTGAGATGACCGCGCAGAGAAAATTGTTAGTCGAGGCAACAATGTGCCAATTTCAACGTTTCAAGGCGACAACGTACCAGTTTCAACTTCTGGGCAAAAAATTGACACGCTCGCCCGTTTTCATTGTAGAGGTTCTTGTCGTCGTTTTGCTGCTTGGGTGGTTCTTGTGATCGATTTTGCTTTGAGACTTTGCCTTATAATGTAAAGAAGATGTGGCTTACCTGTGCGGCGGTTTTGTCACATTCAAACAAACCTGTGTAAACGTTGCAAACGCTATTTTTCTTAGGATCCAACAAAACCAGGGGAGGGAGGGAGTCCTGTTAAGTCAAACCTATTCCATTATTGATAATCACCGACACGTTAGCATAAGGAACCATTTGTTTTAAAACGAAGAATGAAACTATTTCTTGTCTTGTAATAATAACCATAACAACTCACTTTTATGTAACAACGTCTTGAGTTTCTCATCAGTCTCCAATATCCGCCCCCTTTTCCCATCAACACGCATTTCATCTCATCTCGGCTCACTTTCCGGGGGCTCAAAGGCTTGAGATGGGATAGAGGTGGGGCGTGGGGCAGGGCGCACACCCAATTTGCCGCCCTCCGTCTATCGTGAGACAGCGCTCGGGTGGCAACGACGACGCCCAATTAAGAGACGCTCGCCGAGCTAATAGACTCATTTAGGGTGAACCCCTCGTCGCAGCCAAGAAAGCCACGCCGCCCCTCCACCCAAACATACCCCTTCACCCGCTAGACGCCATCTTGGAAACAAGAAAGAGAGTCAGAGATGGAAGGGCGTGATACCCACCTTCCGTTTGATCCCTAGGGAGAGGATGCGTTTCGCTGGGCGGAAAGAAAGAGGGGGCAATCACGGGATAGAGAACCCCACGGACCACCGGATGTGTCAGTATCGGGGTCATCATCGAGTGCTAAAAGGCCTTATCGTCAACAAAGCAGTAAAGGGTATCATTACTCTCGAAATTGAGAAACGACCCCTCAATGATTCTCAGATGAATTTCCACAACGAATGTGACCCTCCTTATCATTGTCAATACATCAGGAAACCGCGTATGACGAACAGATACGGACGACCCTCGATATAACGAAACTCCGAATAAAGAATTTCTCCCTGTAGTGAATTATTTTTAGTTACGTATTTAGTTGGCCACTTCTGATTGTAAATCAATTTAAAGCAATGGTAGCAATACAAAAATATATCATAGTTGTTTGTTTCGGATCAAACTCCTACATAACACACAATTAACAACCTGAGTACCTGTGCTGTGTTCTTTTGGTTTTAAACAAGATTTTAAGAGGAATTGAATGGTATTGCTTTGTATGTTTTACTTCAATCACTGCGTTTGGTAAAATGAAATCTAGCCTATAACTATTTTGTACTTAGTAAAAAAATAAAAATAAATCTACTTAAATAAAAATAATTCGATTTAAATCACATTGATTTAGTTTTGGGATTTTTTTCACAAAAATTATGAATTTTTCCACCCCTGCCTTGCTTATGATAGATTACATTGTCCAACCTGGAAAATTTTTCGTACTCAAAAATGCTTCTACCATACGAGAAATACAAAAATTATTGACTTTCATGTTATCATAACTCGGTCAGTAAATTCTGCAACCCGTCATAGACTAGTAAACGAATGACCGATGGGTGTTAATCGCGGATCATCCATCTCCACGCGACGGATCTAAGGATGTTCGCGGCCAAGCGTTGCTTAGGCTCGATACGTGCCGACCTTAGACATGACCAGTAAACTATCCGTTCCGACCTACAACAATATTGGGGGGGGGGGGGGGGGGGAAAAGGGGCGTATCTAGGGTTTTTTTGTACTGAGGGGGCAACACTAGCCATTTAGCCGAATGGTGTGGAGGGAGAACCCAATAACAGCTAGGGGTTCTGGGGGAGCGCTGTGACCTTCCCCAGCGGGCGGAAGCTGACAAATATTTGCTATTTTCCGGCATTTTCTGCCCTTGTAAACTGCATGCCGTTGGAAACATTTTTATAAAATCAGTTTTGCTGAATGCATTACATGCTTAAAAAAATTTGAAATGTAAATCTTTCAATATCATACTAAATACTTATTTTTTAAACACTCATGATGCTTTCTCAGAAATGTTGGCAATTTTAAGCAAAATATGGAGTTTGTAAATGTCTTACTGTCTAAAATGCGTCTTCAGGATAGTCAAGGTATTTTCAGCTGTCACGCAAGAAGTGACTTGGCCAATTTGCCGAATAAGCCTTCAAAATCTTACAGAGGGGGCGAATCGCCCCTTTGCCCCCCTACTAGTTACGCCACTGGGGGGGGGGGGGCGGTGACAAAATGGCCGCCACGAAAGACCAATTTCATTTCTTCGAGGTGTATTTGGGTGTACGGAGAGTCCTGCCATCTACTGCCAAATGGCGGCAACTGACAAAACACTTAGTAATTCCCAGTAATAACCCAGAAAATAGCTTACACGTACAAATAAATAAATTTCCGTATCTTTGCAACAAAGTTATTACATTTCTCGACTGCACATAGCTCTTCAGTAAATAGCGACATGCTCGTTTATTAGAAATGTCTTCTGCAGCAATGGCTGTGCAGAAATGTCTTTTCCATCTGGCATTGTACTTGGTTTCATGAAGTCACGTAATCGGGCTTGAGTGAAAAACCAAAAAAATATCTGTCTGCTCCCGGGTTAAAGGGCTTACAAAGACACCAAAAATGCGCAGTCGGATTCAGTGCGAAAAAAACAAACCAGGCCACAGGACGTGAAAGACACCGTCTGCTCCCGGGTAACAGAAATGAATGAAGGATGGTGAAATGAATCACAAGATACATGGATTGAGTGAGCGAAGCAACCTTACAGCAATTACCCATCTTCAAGAACCGGAATTATTTAAATTACACGTTTCACTGTTATGGGGCAGTTGTAATCCTAAGTTGCCCGTCTTCATGACGGGCTTTGCAGCTAGTCCTATAAATAATCGGTACCGTGCACAGCAAATTGTTAGTCGTGGCAACAATGTGCCAACTTTTCGCTGTTTCATGGTTTATTTGTTGCCGTAATTGTCCTGTCTTCCGGTACATTTTGCTTTATAATATAAGACTAGCAGTTGTGCCCAGTATCGCCCGGGTTTTTTGTTTCGTCCGTGGTTGTTTCACGGTTTTCGGTAGGTGTAACCTAAACATTGAATGCGACAGGCAACCTTGCTTCTTGGAGTACTTGTCCTTCGCTCCCATCACCTCTACCTCCCCTTTCCCCTCCTCCCCCCCAAAAAACGTACCTTGTAGGTTAAGTTAATGCACAATCATATGTTGAATGGTAACAGACGCATTGCCTCCCCCCCCCCCAACTCCCACCTCCCTATCTCTTTATTTGTAAAGAGCAGGGCTAACAGACGTACTGCTCTACACACGGACATTCTCCGTTCAGCCCCCCACCCCGACTCCCAGTTTATCGCTTTAGCTTGAGCGGTCCGTACCGTGTAAAATATAACTGTCCTCTAGCATGACGTCATTTAATACTTGCCGCTGAGATGGCCGTGCAGAGCAAATTGTTAGTCGAGGCAACAATGTGCCAGTATCAACTTTTCAAGGCAACAGCGTTTCATCTTCTGGCCAAAGAATTGACACGGTCACCCGTTTTTATTGTAGGGGTGGCCGTTGTCGTCGTTCATCTTAGCTCTGATGAGCTGCTTACGGTGTTGTGTGTGAGGAATGTGAGTAGGGGAAAGGGCGACCCCGTTGGGAAAGCGATCGTTGACTACTGCGGTCTAAGTCCTTGGGGCTCTTAGGGCCCCAGGCCATTGGGCCTCAGTGATCCAAGAATTGTCCTCCTTCGAGCTCCTCAAAGTCTCCAGTGCGAGGTCGTTCCGTTCCTGGGTCTGGTGTCCGAGTCTGCTGTCTGTGTTTGACTGAGTCCCCGCAGACTGCGCTGTTTTCTGTGATGCGTCTTTCCATCGTGTGACGTGGTTGGGCGAAGTCGGTGTAGTGGTCCCTGCCCTGAGGTGTTTCTTGGCCGTCGACTTGAACTGGTGTTCTTCAGCACAGAGTGTGAGCTGTGTTGCCATCTCGGTGGCACTGGATGTCGCCCTTGATCTGGCCCTGTCGTCCTTCTTGGTCTTCACCAATTCACGGTCAGCTGTAAATCTTCTTCGACGAGCTCTGGTCACTCTGGACTTGCGGGATCCGCTTGTCTTCTCCATCTGCAAGACGTTGTGGGCTGCGAGTCAGTATGGGATTATGACAGAGCAGTGGGTTAGTGGGCAATAAGCAAGCAGATGGTATTGCGAAGCAAGCAGCTGCTACTGGCAATGACTGGCTCTCTGTTGTTTCTGCTGTGTGGGCCAAGAGGCCCTTTCTTGCCTCTTGGTTTCTCCAAAGGTGGAATGAGGAGTGACAGACCAGTTCCACAGGCCGGACTCTTATCCGTGTCCAAACTGGGTGTGGCCACACGCTTCTTGGCACACCGGTTCAGGCTGGGGTGGGCCATATCACCACTCTTTGCTGTTTGTGGTTTAGAGTATTATTGTGAACATTTCCTCCTTTTCTGTCGTGCCCTTCATCCATTCCGGGGGATTCTGGCTGGGCACCTTCGCAGTCACTTTTCATTAGGTAGTCTTTTGTCTCTCTCTGACGGTGGTGCATCTCTAAAGAGGCTAAAGGCTGTTGCACGTTTTGCCAGAGCCACTGGTGTATCTGTGCGAGTTGCTCTCCGACCGTTCTCTCCCTCGGCGTGTGTCCGTGTGTTACGGAGTAAAGTTGACAGTGATCGCTGTGGAATCTCGGTATTGCTGGCAAGGCGCCATGATATTCAGCATACCAGCAGCCAGTGGTAGCTTGAACAGAGTGGAAGTGCGCGCATGTGCCCAGTGAAGACAGCGCAGGGGACAGCAGGCAAACATTGGTCTTGGAGTATGGTGAAACTGTGTGCATGAGTGTCGTCTGAGATCTAGGGATTCTTGACCGGGTGTTGCTGGGCGTTAACTTGTGGGGTGCGCGGCTCTTGGCCAAGGCCCGTGTTGAATAAATTTAAATTTAAATTGGGGGTTGTGTTTTTGGTACAAGACTTTGCCTTCCAATGTAGATTATCTATATTTTTTTTATTGTATCATGACCTGATTCTTTCTTTATTTATTTTATTAGAGCATACAGACCCGAAGTCATGAGCTCAATGTAAAATTACAACTAAATTAGGTAGTAAACCAACAAAACCATATAACATGAGTTAAACATTTTAAAACAAAGACATATTATGCAAAGAGGAAGAACTTGGTGGTATCAGAGACCAGGCTCCATACCTCATTAAAAAACAAAGCGTCTAGTATCTTTGCAGAACTTCACCACCGCACGCAAATTCCTACGGGTAGAGGCACACACAGGATACACAGACCTGATTATTGACCTGATTCAATAATGGTTAAACAATGCTTTAACGATTGTTGAACATATTGCCCCTGTTTTGCGGGCATTACACGAAAAACGGGGCAATACGTTCAACAATGGTTGAAGCAGTGTTTAACCATTGTTAACTACAAAGCATATATCAGCATTGTTGTAGGTTACATCTGCTCATGTCCGTGCATTGTTGGTTGATTCCAACTGCCCTGTCACCGCACAAGAGAAATAAACTTATAGACACTAAACTTGTTAACAAGCTTCAGCTTTGTAATTTGTTTCAATTTCATGTAAGATCATTGTAATTTAATGTTTGGTTGGCTATTCACCACGGACCGGCATCTGACGCTTTACGAACCACACAACGAGTACCACAGATGACCGGAAGCGGTTAACGCTCGCTACAAAACCCCTTTGAATAACCCCCAGGCAATAAACAATGAAGGGTCCCTAAATATGTATGATGGTCAAACCATTTGCATTATTTTGTGAGAAGATATGTTACCCCCCCCCCCCCAGATGGGGGTGAAGGAATAAATCTTAAAGACTAAAATGGCAAAACAGAAGTAACCATTGGAGTTTGTTTAAGAACGTTTTTACGCATGTGTGGACTTTGGGAACAGTTGTGAATAAAAAAATCGTGAGTTTTAAATAGAAAATCGTTTTTAAGGTAACTCTTGACTTGGACCGTCAATTGGTTGGATGTATCGTTATGTTCCATATTGACTAGGGAGTAAATATGTGTATGTAGTGTAAATACAGCACGAAGTGTGGCCTATATATTCCTCATCACGAAGCCAGGTAATTCTGCAACGGTAAAAATGGTGGCAGCAGTAAAAAAAATATTACAAAATCCTCAGCCTAACCATACCACAACGAATGGTAGGCATCTCTGGGATGGTGTTCAGCAGTGTGTTCAACTTCAACACGACTGATCTATAACCCACAAATCCACGAACGTTCGTTTACACGGCGATACTGATGGAAAGAATGTAGATTTGGATGAAGCTCGAAGCTTGGTAAGTGATTTCAATTGAGATACACACATATTTTGGGGTGGGTTCTAAAACATGTGCGTGTAAGAATATACCTGACATCACGTGCAAGAATCTAGCTGTGTGTGTGTGGGGGGGGGGGGGCCGCGTTGATGCTGTTGATTCTTTTTAAACCTTTTGTCGGCAAGGCTTTGTAACGCAGTTGCTTGACGTTCTTTGTAGAGGTTGTTAAATTTTGAATTTAATAAAGTAAAGTGTAGGCCTGGTTTAAATTCTTTTTATAAATTAATGAGATTAAGTAAGTTTCCTTAATTCAACGTGTAACCTAATTGACTAACTGCGGAAGTTAAGAAGTTGTTTTCTTTTTTCCCTTGCAAAAGTTTAAAGGTTGGAAGAGCGCTTGATTTTGATCTTTATAGCATTAATGTTTTCGTTTTGAAATAATTTAACGACCCAGTATCATTGTTTTAGGTTTTTTCGTCATTGAAAAATTAGATTTTTTTTAACCCCCAGTTCAGTGTCGTAGTCTCACAAACTAATTCAATTAGATTTTGAATTAACCAACAATGGAAGACTTGTAACCCTCTCTGCTTAACGAATTGATTGGCTTGGCCAAGAAAAATAACTTTACCGAAACTAGTACAAAGGCAGGAATTAAAGCCACGTTAGTTAAGTGCTTTACCCTCAGAACAAATCGAAAAAGACAACTTTACAGATATCACAGTACGGCGAACAACAAGATTTCGCTAAAATCGGTGAAGAACTCGAAAAAAAGACACATCGAGGAAAGGATTAAAGCAACATCCAGCCTGCCTTATAACCTTCCGCCTGCCTCACAACACCCACGCGACGATCACATCCGCGTATTTACCACAGCTAAGGTCAACTGAGACGGTAGCTTCGTTCCTCGCAGCGAAAACGTAGCTACTGTCTCACTTGGCATTGCGCCTAATAGTCCAGCCAGCGTGAAGCCATTGTATTTTAAAATCAAAATTTATAATTTTCTAGGCTAGTGTCTTATAATTTTGCTTCGGCGATCTATTGGAATAATTAATTTTAATTTTTACTGCATTAGTCTATTAGATTTTAGATCTCATGGTAATTATTAGAAAATTAGTAGATGTACACACAGAGATGAAACGTCATGACTATTGTACGCGCGCAATGCATGATTTGGTGACGGGTCGTTAGTAAATAAAGTTCCATTAAATTAAACAAAAAATCTCGTAGACGCCACATTTTAAAAAGGATTTTTAGCAAGGGAAAGACTAACGGTAAGGAAATAGACCTTTGGGGCCGTACTTGATGTGGAGGATCGAGAAAAATGGCGCTGGGAGGTATATCCCTTTAAAGAGCGTGAACACAAGCATTGGCTGGCAGAAAATGGGTCTACTATACAGCAGCCAAAGTAGTATTAATAACTATGATATATTGAAGATCGTGGCTAGTTATGAGGAAGGTTAGGACTTCAGGAAGTTACAGCAATGAAGATAGCATAATTTAACGAGGTGTAATTTAATTATCTTTCATTTGGCACTGCTCGCATCTTTGTAGGTGCCTTAATTCAAGAGGAGTAGACGTACACGCACACACATCATACGCAAACGACTTTTAAAAAAGCACCTGCAAGGCCAAATAGGCACCTGCCTATTTGTTTTTCTTTGCTAAGTGTATGGCGGTGGCGGTAGTTGAATTATGGCAATCGCTTGGAACTATTTTTTTTTATTAGACATTTTGACTTTTTACTTTAATGGCAAATTTCTGACGGACTTCCTTCAACCAGAGTTTTGTGTGCGATTATTTGAAATTAATTTATATACAATACATAATTATAACTGAAAAGTAATACTAACATCTCTTGAATATTTACAGGTGGTCCGGGGTTCAAGCCAACCGCATTCAGACCCTATGTATTCAGGGCCGAAAAAAGGCTCTGGAAATGAAATCATACATATGGTGAATATAGGTTGTAAAAGAAACCTTGAAAACTTCCCCGCTCTGAGACCTCACTGCAGCAGTTGAAAAGAAGGTTAATACAAATATTTCCTTTTTCTTTTGTTTATGCACTTCCGGTTTTACTTAACAATATTGTAAGTTTAAGATCCTTTTACCTCCAAGTGCGGTAGAAGCAAGTCTATTTTCGCCCGCAGTTTTAACGCAGTCTCATACGCGACTCCTATCGGCGGCTGACGGCACTCAAAAGCGGATTCGGCGTTGACGACCTCATTTAGCCAATCAAATTGGACGCCGCCAACGAAGGATGAGCCCAACACGCCGCACGCGCCAGAATTAAAAAGCCATCTCTAAGCTCCCCTCCCCTCCCCCCCCCCTCCCCTCCTTTTTACTCATTGCTCGGGGCAAAGGGAAGCCGATATTTCTTCATCCCTACATTTTTCAAGAATTTTTTTCAGCAGCCTTCCGCAGATTATTAGGCTTTGGCTTGACACGTTGTGTACTTAGCTGTTATCTTACTAACATAAGATAGTCATTTATAGTCATATGATAAAGATATAGGCCTACAACTCCAGCAAATAGGAATATTACATAGAAACTCTGAAAAAAAAAATGCAAGCTCAAAATAAAAATAAAAAACGATTAAACCGCTACCTATAGAACTTGACAAAAATAAAAATGCAACAAAATAAACAACCAAAAGAAGTGATGTCTGAAATAAAACCCACAAGGGTGAAAGAACCCACAAGTGTCAGCCAATCAAAGTAGTGATATCAGAACAAAAGAGGCTGCCACCAAGTTGCTACATTAGTTTCGAACCTAATCTCGCCGACTATTACCTTAGACGTTAAATCAATAACTTGACCATTGCTTCCGTTTGTAGCAGTGGCGAGGTTTTTTATTTAACCTTTGATGTAATACTCCGGGCAATTAGCTTGGCAACTAATGTAGCAACTTGGTGGCAGCCTCTTTTGTTCTGATATCACTATTTTGATTGGCTGAAACTTGGTGGGTTCTTTCACCCTTGTGGGTTTTGTTTCCGATAGTCATAAAATAAAAATGTAGGCCTACCAGTCCAGCAAATAGGGATATTACGTAGAAACGAAATACCAGTAAATTTGCATTGTGTTCTTCGTTTTATTTTTCAAATAGACAGTTGACGCTGGACGTAGAATTTTTTTTCAAAGCATACGTAAGTGGAAGGATAGAAGGTGGGGGCGGCCAGTTGGGTATACTATAAACAACAGTCAGGCAGTGGGAGACGGTTATGGGTAATGAGAAGAGGGGGAGGGGGGGAGCATTGGGATATAGGGGCATACACGGTTGGTGTCTTACTGTAGAGATTTGTATAGAACACACTTTGTATAGAACAGAATAGAGGTTGTCGGCGGCCATTAAGCTATATAGCTTTTTGAAGGATGTTAAGTGGAAGGAACCACCATCGTAAACAGTTGTTTTTTGCCGCAGGAGGGAGGAAACCGGAGTACCCGGAGGAAACCCTCGTACAACGGGTGGGAAACAAGCAACCGGAGAAAAACCCGTACATGTACACTTCCCTTCCCAGGATCGAACCCGGGTCTGTAGGAAGCCAGAGATGTACAGCTGGGACCAGGACGCCTATCGAATCTGACGCCCCAGTGCTCGCAGCTGCCCGTGCACCCGTGCTGCTATGGTGGGTAGTAGTGAGTCAAAGGCAATTGAAGTTAGGCCTTGGCACAACTGAACCTTCTTTGGTGCAGAACAATTGATTCACGATTTGAGGCCTACACCCTGTGTCCTTGTGGTGTTTGAGAAATGAAATACTCGCTCGTTTCGAATTTGGGTTCGACTAATGTCATGCTGCTTTTTGTTCATCAGGACGACTTCCAAAATGGATTCTGTCATACACCCATTACATGGTATGGAATAAACAACATTATCTCTGAAGTTGGTGTGTTGTTTTCTTGAGACTGCAACAATTGTTTTATGGTGTTCACAAAGCTGATTTTTTAGTCTTCTGTACAGCCGTACCGGCTGAGAAGACTATTGCAACGACTTTGTCCGTCCGTCCGTCGCTTTTTTCAACTTCGCAACCGGTATACCAGATATTGACGACCATTGTTTACAACGTTAGATTCAGTGTGAGAAGTCAGTTAGGCCTAAATATGAAAATTAGGCCTAAAATCATGTTACCATGGCAACGTCAAGTTGCTACGAGTCGCTGTTGGCTTCATCAACAGCGTCTCTCTCGTCACTTCCACTGATCTATATAGGCTACGTTGCCCGTTATATTGTAACACTGTAACTGTGTGCCTGTAGGCGCACCGTGTTGCAAAAATGAATAGACTTACTATACAATCCATATCTCCGTTCTTACGAAATTAAATCTGCTGGTTAAAATTAGGCTTATAAGCTGACAATTATGCCTGAAATGTAAATTAGGCCTAAAAGCTACCACATTTTTAACCGACAATTGAGATGGCTACTACTTTTAGATTAGTATAATATAGATAGATATTGTAGTGCATGATAGAGGTGTGCGCCTCAATATTGGAAGTGGAGGAACTGTACAGAAGACCGGTGCGATTAGGCAGTCGCTGTATATAGCCACTTGTTTAACTGCTAAATTTATTGCTAGGCATGGAAACGTGGTGTATTGTTCCACATTACCTTTTCCTGTACCTGATAGTAGCCCACAGAAAAAGGACGGGAAAGCCAAAGGCTCACAAGAAATAACTAAATACAGATGCAAAACTATTTACGTTGCCTTTTGGACCTATATGTCAGACTGCCTGAGCGGGGAATCGAACCCAGGACCTTTGAAATCAAAGGCCAAGGGCCTACCGCTGAGCCAGACTGACACTGCCTTTATTTAAAAAGGAAACGTCCATAGGCAGCATTTAACACGTGCATATATACATATAAACAAACACTTTCCAATCGCCACTGGAGGGACGCTTATTTGCTTATAAGTCCAAAAGGCAACGTGAATAGGTTTGCATCTGTATTTAGTTATTTCTTGTGAGTCTTTGGATTTCCCGTCCTTAATCATTATTTCACGTTTAAGTGTACCATTCGTTTCACTTGGAGGATGGCGCGGCAAATAAGCGTCCCTCCAGTGGCGATTGGAAACTGTTTGTTTATATGTATATATGCACGTGTTAAATGCTGCCTATGGACGTTTCCTTTTTAAATAAGGCCGTGTCAGTCTGGCTCAGCGGTAGGACCTCGGCCTTTGATTCCAATGGTCGTGGGTTTGATTCCCCGCTCAGGCAGTCTGACATATAAGTCCAAAAGGCAACGTAAATAGGTTTGCATCTGTATTTAGCCCACAGAAAAGTGTTCTGCAATGTGGTTGGGGTAAACGTTTTTATAATACTTGTACTGTATCTTAGGAACATTAAGTGTTTCCAAGAGGCGGTCCTTCTTTTCAGATGTATAATAATAATGCTAAAATTTATTCTCAATATAAAAGAAAGGGACAAGAGTATACGGTGCCGTAAGGTACCTCTTACATATACCTCCCAGGTAATAAAGATGATCAATGTTTGCAAAAAGAAGCAATTGTCATAGATATTAGGCTTTAGTACCTCAGACTAGCAATAATAAAAAGTACTAGTCCTAAGGTACACATTAAGCCCGCGTCGAAATGAGTCAACAGTCTGGGAGTCCACCAATGTGAGCGGCAGAGTGTTCCAAGTTCTACCTGCCCGTACAAAAAGTAGTGGTGTCTGCAATTTGATTTTGCATGTTTCCAGTCATACCACCACGTTGTGTCCCCAATACGACCTAGACCAACATTAATAAGTGGTGGGTCCTCACCCCGATAAATCGTTGTTCGTATTAATCTATAACATGTACAAAGGTCAACAACATGTCTCCTAAATTCCAGGCTCTCCAAATCGAGTTTTTCAAGGCATTGACCGTATGACAGGATCCGATAGCCTGGTAATCTTCTGGTAAATTTACGTTGAAGACTCTCGAGTCTACGGATGTCCTTTATTTTAAAGGGTTCCAAATTTCGGAACCATATTCCAAAAGAGGGCGTACATAAACTTTGTACGCTCTCACAAGTGTGCTGGCAGTACTATTCGGAAGGCATTTAGTGAGATGTACTTTTTTGTGGCCATTTTTTGTATGTCTGTGTAATAATCTCATCTTTACGTGATGCAAGTTTGCAACTGATGCATGATTTGAAGGCAAACGTGACGGCAATTTTTAAGTGAGACCTTCTCGCACGATAATTTAAGGTATACATACTCATGACAAAAGAGTACCAAACTTGCAGGTTGGTGCGCTAATTAGTTAGTGTTTGCCATGGCATAGTGAGGTGACTCAAAGACTTCATTGCAAAAAAAAGTTTCATGTTAATTTCTTTGCTAGTTTTGGGTTAGGTTCATGTTACGTTTCTTGTTAGTTTCAAAATAGTTTTAGGGTAGGGTAGGGGTGTTCATGATCACTTGGTAGCCGCTGTAAACAGCCTAGCTTTCATAACAAGGTTGATCCACGACAGATTCACGACGCAAAACTCATTATTAAGAGAAAGTTTTATGTTAGTAGCTTTGCTAGTTTTGGGGCAGGTTCACGTTAGCTTCTTTTCTAGCTTCGCGTTCAGTTCCTGTGATAGTTTCAGGTTAGGTTCACGTTGCTCTCTTTGTATCAGTTTGACGATGGCGTTCGGCAACAATGCTGTTACGAGGACAATAAAGCGAGTCCCTTCGTATTGATACCGTAAAAATAGCTATTATTGCGATAGTACTGTTGGCAAACCGGCAGCCATTTTTGTGATAGTATAACTAGCTTTTGATAGAAAATACAGTTCTTTGGTAGATAAGAAAAATGAAACGGTGACCAAATACGAATCAAGAGGAATGTAGCCAGTGGCTCACCCAGGAGTTCTGCTGGGGGGGGGGGGGGGGGCATCAAACAAAAATGGAATTCAAAATAAGGTCGAAAATTCAGCTAAGGGGTTGAGAAAGGTCTAGGGAGGATAGGATAGAATAGAAGTTATCGGCCAGTAAGCTTACAACTTTTTAAAGGCCCAAGCGCCAGATGTTAAGTGGAAGATACCACCATCAGGACGGTTTTCTTTTGGCGCATGAGGGACGAAACCGGAGTACTCGGAGAAAACCCTCGTGCAACGGGCGGGAAACAACCGGAGTACCCGGAGGAAACCCTCGTGCAACGGGCGGGAAACAACCGGAGTACCCGGAGGAAACCCTCGTGCAACGGGCGGGAAACAACCGGAGTACCCGGAGGAAACCCTCGTGCAACGGGCGGGAAACAACCGGAGTACCCGGAGGAAACCCTCTTGCAACGGGCGAGGAAACAACCGGAGCACCCGGAGGAAACCCTCGTGTAACGGGCGGGAAACAACCGGAGCACCCGGAGGAAACCCTCTTGCAACGGGCGGGAAACAACCGGAGCACCCGGAGGAAACCCTCGTGCAACGGGCGGGAAACAACCGGAGTACCCGGAGGAAACCCTCTTGCAACGGGCGAGGAAACAACCGGAGTACCCGGAGGAAACCCTCGTGCAACGGGCGAGGAAACAACCGGAGCACCCGGAGGAAGCCCTCGTGCAACGGGCGGGAAACAACCGGGGAAAAAATCCGTACATATACACTTCCCTTCACCAGGATCGAACCCGGGTCTGTAAGAAGCCAGAGATGTACAGCTGGGACCAAGACACCTATCGAATCCGACGCGCCAGTGTGGAATGTGATGAAAGTATCTCGGAGACCCGTAAAAAAAAACTTATTTTCCCTTGTTTTTAGTACGTTTAAAATGTTGGTTCTGATTAGTGATCACATCAAAACCAAAACTGGTAAATGGGGCAGCCAATTCGGCGCTTCACAGGAGTGATATCAAGACACCAAAACATTCGCCATTGTTAATCGCACCGCTTAATAGTTCGAAGGTTAAATGAAAACTAGAACAATGCTACTTTCGGTAGCAATGTTCAAGTTTTCATTTAACGTCCAAAGTATTATTCGGTGTGATTAAGTTGGCGAATGTTTTGGTGTGTTGATATCACTCCTTTGAAGGGCCGAACCATTCGGAACTTGGCGGCCCCTTTCACCAGTTTTTGCTTTTGATACGATATCAGTCTTTTTTTTTTAAATTGATATTGACTCAACTCCCCTACCGTGCAGATGTGTAATAAAGTGCCACGTCAACAAGAAATTGGTTTTCAACAACTTGCTACTACCTTTTGCCTATAGGCCGAACCATTCTCAACTTAGTCACCTTTTAGTGTTTATAGGTTTTTGGTTTGATTTAATTTTGTTGTAATATGTTTTATTTAGTTAGTTTTGGTGTGTTGATGTCACTCCTTTGAAGGGCCGAACCACTCTCAACTTGGTGGCCTCTTTACCAGTTTTTGGCTTTATTTTGCCTTGTTTTATAGTTGGTTTATTTTTCGTGAATTGGACGTTAATACAATTTCTTTGCAACGTTGTTTAGATTCATCGTGATACACTAGTGTGTGTCTAAGCACGCACGTCAGTATACACGTTGTCATTGTCCGAATTTTGGCTGTCCAATGAGAGACGATGCCGACAATACTAGCAATGGTTATAACAATATTTTCGTACTAACGCGACTTCCTACGCCATCCCCGTTTCGCCCCCAGGCTCTAAACCATGCAGTTAGTATGCAGTTTGGTATGCAGTTCGGATTGTACTGCGCCCATTCGTCTAATTATATACCTGGAAGCCTCCCCGTTATCTCGGTATCGATGAATAATCACCATATGGGGTTTAACATGGGGATGAGCGGACTAGCTAGCTAGCTAGGTAGTAACTAGCAGTAACACATTTTCAATGTTGTTGAGGGTCAGATTTTGCATTGAAAGCAGCATAGCTGGCATTCCTACACGAGTTAATTTTTGTCAGGTGGGTCATTGCTCTCGATTTCAATACAATTTAAGCATTTGTACCGCATTATTATTTTTCCCCAAATCCCTGAAATGTTCCCAACTATGCTTCAACATATAAGACACTGACGCTATGGCGTCGCGCTACAATGGTTTACAACCTCGACAATTGAATTGATGTGATGGTTGTTGTGATATTTGTTGCCTAACTTGGCGCGACACACTAGCGTGTTTCTAGATAAGACAACAGTTTCATTGTTCCAGCAGTGTATCTCTCATCTTCGATGAGAAAACCAGTTTGGGTTCGTGCTCCTTAAAAGCAAAAGCTTCACAAAATTAATTCACGGCTGCAAAATGATCCAACAATGAAATAGTTGTTCAATGTAGTTTCTATATAGTTAACTTTACGTTAGTTTCTCGTTTCTTGTAGGTTTCAAATAATTGTATTTCTGTTAGTGGTGGTCATGATAACTGAGTGGTGGCAGGACTCAGGCTAGCTGCCCATATCAGGATGGGAGAGTCAAGACTCATAAGGCTTTATTAAAAAAAAGTTTTGAACTAGTTTCTTGTTAGTAGGACATCTGGTCCAGAACTTGGAAAATTCCTTGCCAGACTCAGTGAAATCTATCTTGAAGTCAGTTAGGCCTAAATATCCGCATTCTTGCTAAAAGTAAAAAAAAAAGTATTAACACTGATGTGACCAGCTGGCATAGTCAAAGCTCTAAAGAATTTATTAAAAAAAGTTTCATAATAGTTTCTTTGCTATTGTCAAGTTAGTTTCATGTTATTTGTCAGCAAGACATGGTATTATATCAAAAACCAAAAGTGGTAAAAGGAAACGCCAAGTTCCGAATGGTTCGGCCCTTCAAAGCAGTGATACCAACACACCAAAACATTCGCCAAGTTAATAGAAATGACTAATAATTCGAAAGTTAAATGAAAACTAGAGTATTGCTACTTTCGGTAGCAATGTTCAAGTATTCAATTAACGTCCTAAGTATTATCCGGTGCGATTAATTTCGCGAATGTTTTGGTGTGTTGACATCACTCCTTTGAAGGGCCGAACCATTCGGAACTTGGTGTGATATGTTATGATATCACTTCTTTTTTTAAAATTGTGTATTTGACTCAACTAGACTGAGGATGTGTAATAATATACCACGTCAACTATAGCTTGAGTGGCCATTATTTTTCCAATATTTTCCAATTTTCCAATATTTTAATTTCATATTACTCCTTTGAGAGGCCGAACCGTTCGCAACTTAGTCGCCTCTTTATCAGTTTTTGGTTTTATTTTAATTTTGTTTTGTTATTTCTATTTTTCTGTAGATGGAGCTCTTCATCCAACATGGTGGCTATGAGAATGTGGCTTCGGTATGTCTTTCTTCGTATTTAAATTTTAACTATTGTATTTTTAGGATATTTTTTTTCGTTTTAATTCATGGAGTGTGCATTGGTGTGGTGTTATTGTGTTTTTTTTGTGTGTGAACAAGGCCAAAAATTACTGAAATTGGCGAGATTATTGATAAAGTGTTTTCATTGTGGTCCAGGTGTTTCGCATTTCAGGCTGCGAGTTTTGATTCAATATTGTTTCCCTGCAAGGCTCTTCGTTGATTTCGATTGGAATTACCTAGCAAAATTGTCTCTCTCTCTCTCTCTCCATCAGGCACCATAGCTTTAGCTGGGAGCGTGTCAACCCTCTTAAGTCATTGAGGCCTAAATCTTCCTATTTTTGGCTAAAAGTTTAAAAGTTTTCAAAATAATGAGGAACCTGCTAGGTGTGTTGAAGGCATTTTTAAAAAAACTTTATAAAATAAAAAATAAATCGCAAAGCTTGACGTAATATCTCCCATACAAAAAGAGAAGTATTTGAAGATCGTTTCGTTACTTTAAAAAGTCAGTTTGTTGGCAGCATTCTTTTATATTAAAACATCTAACTCGGTAACTCTCTTAAAAATCCTTTCTTTTTAAAGCCACACTCGTTTGCAAGAGCTAAGTGAAATTTAATGACACTGGCGGCGCTAGGGTCGACATATGCCGGCTCTGATCGCCACCGGGGACTCCAAGGCCAATTAGCCCTTTCCCCGCCCCCGCACCCGGCTGGCCAGATTGCACCATCCCCCACTACCCGCCCTCGAGGGCACCCAACGGAACGGGAGGAGAGAGGGAGGGGGTTAAACCCATTAATAGGGCGCTCCACGCACCTGTCACCTTCTTGGTCTACATGTACTGCATCCTACTCCAGTTCATTCTTTTCCCCTCACCAGCGAATGGAGGGCCCAACTACAATGAAGAGAGGGGTCCATGATGATTATGGTGATGATGACAGCCGTGATGACAATGATGAACTCGTCACTGACTTTAATTCGAGGGTTTTAAGTACAATTCAGTCCAATACAGAAGGAAAAGGTTATCCTTTTTTTGTTGATGTTGACAATAGGAATGTTTGTGAATTAGAAAACAAAAACGAACTCGTTTAATGGTTTTAAGGAAAGTTTCAACTGAACCTTGAAAACGAAAAGATTTAAAAAAGAAAGGAACACGGGCAAGCTTTTCATGAAAGGTTTTAGATACCACAACGTTGCTGCAGTGTTTAGTCCACCTGAAACCTAACTTTAAAGATCAATGCAGATGATTTAGGCACAGTTGCATATTGCAATAAAAGGCCAATTTTGGCACCATTCGTACAAAACTAGCAGTTAAAAACTATTGTATTGTATACTATACTAAGGAACAATTTAAAAGTTTCCACTCATGGACAAATATTCGGTCCCATAAGACCAAAAGATAACATTAAAAAAAAAATGCAAGCGTTATTGGCCGAGGGAGCGAGGTCGATTTCTCGACTAAATTTTCATTTTGTGTGTTTGTCAGCTTGGGAAACGATAACGTTTACCTACATCCGCATCTCAAAGGTTTCAAAGGGTTTTAGCGAGCGTTAACCACTCCTGGTCATCTGCCCGACGAAGTCCTAAAACCCTAAGGCCCATCCGCATCTCAGCCCTCTTGTAACAATACAAGGTTGCAGGAACACAACAATGAACGAGGGCTGAGAATTAGTTCTCGCTGCTAAGCACTCGATTATTTTTTGAACGAAACCCGTATTACAACCATTTTGTAAATCATCATCATCATCATCATCATCATCATCATCATCATCATCATCTACTATATTAATACCGTAATCGTTCAAGGATCAGCAGCAGCAGCAGCAACAATTAAATTTTATCGTTACAATTAAAAGTAATGTTTTTTTTTTTCATTCTTCGTGCACGTGTGATGTCTTATTTATTTATTTATTCATTCTTACTGGAGCCTACCAGCCACAAAGCTACACACTACGGTGCTACGGTGCATAACACTTCTTGGTGCACGTGTTATAGGCCTCGAAATTGGCAGCTATTAACGATAAAATAGCTTATTTGCTTCGTGGAATTAGGCTTTCTGAGCTGAGCTGAATTGTTTCAAAGTAATCAGCAACAATCATTGCGTGCGCGGCCGTTCATACTTAAAGGGTTAAAGGGTTAAAGGGTTTTACGAGCGTTAACCACTCCTGGTCATCTGCCCGAAGCCCTAACCGTTCATACTCGGTAAATGAACAACAATTATAATTGCAACAATTATAACGACAATGAACCCCATTTTGTTGTGGAGTGTGCCATTGTCGACGGTTTGACTTTCGCTGATGAGCGGAGTTACTTGCTTACTCAATGCTGGGTTTCTCAGTGACTGGATTGTTTTAGACTTCAGTCAAACTTCATTGTGACTTTTCCCGGTCTACACCAAAACATCCGTGGGAATGTCCCGATTTCCGGCCAGGGAAGGATGACAAGGACGAGAAAGAAGGGTAGGAGGCAGACTGTCACATTTCGGGGGGAGGGGGGTATTCTCGGAGGGGGGAAGGCGTAGGTGGGGGGGGGAGCATCAAAAACAAACCCCAAACATGTAAGGTGCTGGGGAGCTACATAATCCACATTGCAGGAGTCTGGGAAGGGGTGCAGTTCGGTTTGGAGGGTGTTGGGGGCAAAGACGCGGGTAGAGGTGTACAGGAGGGTGAGGGGGGGGGGGGGAGAAATTGACATCGCCAGTTTGTTTCCTAAGACGGCAAAACACCGGATAAAGCTAAGTTCGGAAAATTCAATCATCGTGCAGCATGCACGGGTCCAGCTAGTATATATTAATCGTCTACGGCGGCCAACTTTCACGAATTTTATTCCTGCATCTCATCCGTTAATATTTGGCGTGTGACGGTGCGGATAGTGTCTACGGATAGCTATAGTTTTGCACCTTAAGTCAGAATTTCAATTGGTCGATTGAAAACGTCAGTATTAAAAGCTTGACGAGCAGAACAACAATAATGCAAACGCCAGGATAAAGGGTATTGTCAGAATTATTTTATTGGACATTTTAAAATTGGGAATGTTCACTAAATCAGCGTATCCTGATGGTTAGGGCGTTAGCCTGCTAATGAAACGGTTGCGAGTTCGACTCCCGTCCAAGCACCCAATATGGGTTCTTAGTTTAAGACAGAAAGGAGGTGTACCTAACATTACGCAGGTAGAAATTAAGACAAGAAGGAGGTATAGCTAACATTAGGCAGGTAGAAATTAAGACAGGAAGGAGGTGTAGCTAA
>JAHWFP010017689.1:0-21417 GCA_023313725.1 Lithobius niger | reverse complement strand
AGCTAGGCTACGCTTGCTAGGGCAAATGACAAGGGCGAAACAAATACGGTTTCAGCAAGCGAAAGAGCAGAAACGTACTGCATGTTTGGGGCTCCATTCAACTGAATGGTTGACACCCAGGCCTAGGACAGTTTTTACCCATTGATCATTTAATATCAATTAGCTCTTACCCAAGCAGTACGTTTCTACTCTTTCGCTTGCTGAAACCGTATTTGTTTCGCCCTTGCCATTTGCCCTAGCAAGCGTAGCCTAGCTCTCCTCCTCAAAGTATTCTCTACTGACGAGCCCAAACAAGGGCGAAACAGTCTGTCTAGAGATCTTTGTGGGTGAGAGCTAATTGATATTAAATGATCAATTGGTAAAAATTGTCCTAGGCCTGGGTGTCAACCATTCAGTTGAATGGAGCCCCAAACAAGCAGTACGTTTCTGCTCTTTCGCTTGCTGAAACCGTATTTGTTTCGCCCTTGTCATTTGCTCTAGCAAGCGTAGCCTAGCTCTCTTCCACAAAGTATTGTCTACTGACGAGCCCAAACAAGGGCGAAACAGTCTGTCTAGAGGTCTTTGTGGGTGAGAGCTAATTTATATCAAACATATATGTAAGGTTAAGTTCCTTAAAGGAAGCTTCTAAAACACAACTAAGCTAGTATATTTCGGCTTTATGCCTGTATTGAAATAAAAAGAAGTAATTACATTTGTACTTAGTTTTTGAAGCTACGGCGGCCGGAAGTTTGAGCGCCTCGGCCCAGTTTGATGACTTTTTTGTTAGTGATGCTGTAGACAAACCAGAAGGAAATTTAAAGTTCTGTTTTCACAGGAATAAAGTTCAGATACGTGGCTATTAAGAGCTTCTATGTTTGGCCGATTCGGAGGGTAGCTTCACGTCGAAATCTTCAACCAAAGTCGGCGGATTTTGGTCGGGGGGGGGGGGGAGACTGGAAGTGTGGAGCTTCAGAAAAACTGAGTTTTTCCCCAAGGTTTTTGATGTTTGGAGTCCGGGTATCCTCTCCAATCATGCCGCAGCACAGAATACCATTACAGGCCGTCGAACAACAAGGACCACATCAACATTTTCGAACTACGAGGAATCCAACAAGCTCTAGAACATTTCCAGCCTCAAGTACGAGACCAAGTAATACAAGTCCAAGCTGACAATACAACAGCCCTGACTTACATTTGGAAAGAAGGGGGAACAAAATCCCGACAGTTGCACAAACTAACTTCAGAGATTTTCAACTTTTGCATCCAAAACAACGTCACCCTACTACCACTTCACATTCCAGGCAATAGAAATGTGATTGCAGACTCTCTGTCTCACCGAAAGCCACCAACAGGCGAATAGAGCCTCAAGAAATCCATCTGTGAATGTCTCTTCAACATCTGGGGCACACCGATGATAGACCTATTCGCCACGAGGCACAATGCCAGACTTCCCCATTACATCAGCCCGATCCCGGACGAAAAGGCAACGGCAGTTGACGCCCTGGTTTCCATGGCAGAACCTTTACGCATACCTGTTTCCACCATTCAAACTGCTTCCGCAGGTCCTTCAGAAAATAGAGGAAAGCCAAGGCCTCTTCCTCCTGATCATCCCTATGGCCATCAGCATCGTTGTTCCCCCACCTCTTAAATCTGATAGTCGACAAGCCAAGAAGCCTACCTCTTCTTCCAGATCTTCTGTCTCAACAGAAAGGGTCCAAGCTCCACCCAAACCTACCCAACCTAAATCTTCACGGGTGGCTACTCCTTCTCAAAACGGCAGGAATTCATCGAGAGGAGGCCGAACGCATTGCCTCAAAGGCAACCAGAGACTCAGCAAACCGACTGTACGACAGTCACTGGACCAAATAGATTCATTGGTGTATCACAAGGGAAATTAATCCAATCGACCCCCCCCCCCCCCCACTACTTCCTGATCTCCTGAAATTCTTCAATGACCCGTTCAACATTGACAAACTCAAAGGCTCAACAATCCTCGTCTACGCTCGTCATTAAACTCAGTCTTCAAATCAGCAAACAAGACTAAACTTCTCGAAGATTTAAAAATGTCACATCGCTTACTTTGAAAGTTCGAGTCCATGTTTATATTTTTTTATACGCTAAGGATATTTACCGTTCCAATATCCTTGTTGGAACAAGGATATTGGAACGGTAAATATCCTCAACTTTGAAATCTAAGCGTATAAAAAAACGTAATCATGTTCTCGAAGATTACCGCATTTCTGCCTTACTACACTACTTCGAGAATGAACGACCAACAACTAGACGAACAGTAACCAACTGGGATCTATACCTAGTTCTACAAGCTCTAATGGAAGAACCGTATGAGCCAATGCAAGACAGCTCCCTCTATCTAATGACCCAGCAAACTGTCTTTCTCGTAACTTTAGCAGTCAACCTACGCTGCTCTAAAATCCAAGCGTTATCAGCCGACCCAGCTTATTGCATCTTAGAACCAAACTACTCCTCGGTGACACTATAACCAAGAGCAAGCTTTCAGGCGGAAACCCAAAATCCAACTGAACTGCCAAAATCTTTCCTGCGCTATCAAACTTCCTCGGTGATGAACCTGATCGACTACTATGCCTGATCCGTGCACTACTACACTTCTACTTAACAAGAACCCAGCACGAAGACATCCGTAAAGGAAGAAACCAACTTTTCCTCCCCACAGACTCACAATCTAGCGAAACCTCCGCAGCAATGGTATCACGTTGGATTAAAAAGACCATCGAAACAGCCTACGACAACAAGGCAGCGCGAGTAGTAGCTTGAGAGTAACGGTACACGAAGTAAGAGCAATCTCCACATCGTGGGCCCACCACAACGCAACCCCGATTGAATAAATCCTTCAAGTAGCTTCCTGGCAAAACCCAACAACTTTCACCGCTCACTACCTAAGGGATATGTCAAGAGAAGAAAAGGTACTGCACCGGCTGAGACCAATCGTCGCAGCCAGGACCGTAGTCAAGCCCCCTTAAGCACTCAGAACGAAGCAGACGCAAACCATCCCATGATGGAAGCAAGACCCTTCCTAAAACAACGGTCCTTCTCAGGGCCACCAAATACTACGAAAGAGACCAAATTCCTGTTTTATCTCCTATGTTCTGAATAAAGTGCGAAATTTTTCTTTCAGATACATTTTTTAGGGGAAAGCGTGCTTGCAACCCAGGGCGCCCGTCAATGCAGTGCCCGCCATCTATCTTTGACGAGATCTCTTATTAATGCTAAAATTGACAGGTTAAGATGTTTTCCAGGTCAAAAAGAAAGCCCTTTTGGCAGCCCCCAGGTCTGGCTGGCTAAAAATGGTTTCTTTTGCCAAGGAAAACATACAACCAAACCCGCCCTGTCTTCCCTCTCGAGCCACCACCTGACACATTGAGAGGAAAATAAATGACTAAAGCGTGCGCACTCTCGCTTTCATAGAGGATGACTGCACCGCGCAGGTGCAGTGTGGGCTTGCAAGCAGGTGGCTACATGCAGCCAAGGCACGTCCAGGGAAACAACATTGCGGATCAATGTAATACTAAAATTAACAGATTATGTGTGTTTTCCTTGGCAACAGAAACTATTTTTAGCCGGCTAGACCTGGGGGCCAGCAAAATGGGCTATTTAAATGCTTTATAGCAGGAGCCTATAGAAAACAACTAGGAGCGTGTCTCGGTAACTTCCACTACAGTGTTAAGTCAGGAGCGGAATGCTAAATTAAGCACTCCTAACATAGACCAGCCACACACGCTCCTAGTTGTTTTCTATAGGCTTCTGGTTATAGCATATCAGAAACAAGCTGGTTCATTTAACCTTTTTATTATAATATTAATGCAACTATTTAGACAAAACTAGGTTCCTGAACTCGACTCCGGCCAATTTACCCTACGAATTTTAGAGGACATTTCTTTCTAATGTACATTTTTTACTTTAAATCTCCAAACAACTTCAACCATCTAAAGGATCAATTACATTGACTTACTCATGATTTATGAAAATACTCGAACTTCAATAATGACTCACAACTAATTTACGTTACTGCAAATTTTCAATAGTCATTAAACACCCGTTGTTATATGTTCAAACGCGAATATCTTCATCTGGCTTCCTGCGTTCTGGACACTCTACTGCATCGGATCGGTTGATCTTTGTTTGCTAGCGCTGTTGTCAACTGGAGGGATTTGTGCCATTGGAGGGCGAGTTTTTCTTGGAGTTTTGGGTGTACGAGATGGTAGATGAAATGGTGTGAAGGTGGTTGTAAATTCATAAGTTTAACTCCCTTGTTTTCATGGTGCTTGATTGCTAGTGATTCAAGAGCCCTTAAATGCTGATCAAATTTTGAGTTGGATTTGATCAACGTTTGTGTGCCACTCCAGTCGATTTCGTGTTTTGTGGTGTCACAATGACTACCCACCCTGTTTGTGTGGTGTCGAGTTCTGAATGCCATGATGTGATCAAGTAGGCGTAAATTAATGCCTCTCCTTGTCTCACCAATGTAGACCATGTTGCATTGTTTACCTGGGACTTTGTAGATGCCCCAGGGTGTTGTGGGGTAGTCTGCGGCCATTTGTTTTATGCTAGGTTGACAAAATCCATCTACAATCCAATCTACGATCATATTTACCATCCATCTACAATCCAATCTACAATCCATCTACAAACCATCTACAGTGGGAGGCGGATTGACAGACCACACAGCGATCGTGCACAGAAATCGGGTTAGTGCATATGGGTATATGCTCCGGTTGCCGAGCCAAGTGTTTGTTTCATGCATTTTATGTATTTAATGATTCACCTGAGTGCTTTGGTAATATTGTCGAGTGATGCTATCTTCCCAAGTTGTTGACATTCAAACCAGATGGAACCAAATTTAACTTACTTGCAGTCCGATGTTATACCTTCCGCTCTTTATTCTCGAATCACTTCACTGTTACATGAATGCTACAAAAAGTATAATAGATAACTTAAGGACTAGATGCATGCTAGACTCGCTTCCTAGATGGTGGTGCCATCTGACAAAAGGTACGCACAGTTTCACTACATACTTGCCGAGTAGTAGGAAAATGCAATTTGTCCACGGAGGACAGATACCAAGAAGGCCGCCCCCTTGTAAAACGAAAGTGCCGCCAACTTGGATGATGACCATCAATTTGGAAGGTCTTGAAGTCACATCCGGCCTGCCATTTTGAATGACGTCACTTCGTGTCAGCCATTTTGGGGTGTCCCAAATTGAAGTTGGCCTTGTAATAAACTTCTGTGCTGCGGTTTGATTGGAGAGGATACCCGGACTCCAAACATCAAAAACCTCGTGGAAAAATTCATGTTTTGCTGAAGCTCCACACTTCAGGACCCCCCCCCTACCCGCCAAAGACCTCATCTTTGAGCGTGAATTTCTACAAGAAGTTACCAACAGAATCAGCCAATCTTAGTCTTCCTTAATAGCCAGATACTCGAACTTTATTCATGTGAAAACAGAACATTAAATTTCCTTCTGGTTCGTCCACAACAACCTTCACAAAAAGTCACCAAACTGAACCGTAACGCTCACACTTCCGGCCGCCGTACCTTCAAAACCCATGTACAAATGTAAATACTTCTTTTTACTTTATTACGGGCATAAAGACACTATACACTAGCTTAGTTGTGTTTTACCCGCACTCAGTACCTTTAAGGTACTTAACCTCACATATATGTTGGATACAGACTTAGTACGATATTTTTTATCTTGTTTGTTGGTATCCAAAATGCTATGAAAAATGTCCGACCTTTCTCGATCGCCATTCTCTGCTGAGAAATTAACTTTTAATGCATTATAGCATTTTACTGAGCTAGTTTATTGTAAAGGCTGGGGGCTAAAATCCTGATTGGTTAGGATACCCGGCACCAAAGATAGAAAAAAAACCTCGGGGAACCAATTTTTTTTTCTTAGCGCTCGGTAGCGCTATAGGCCTATTCCCAA
Organism: Lithobius niger; assembly: GCA_023313725.1. Lineage (NCBI taxonomy): Eukaryota > Metazoa > Arthropoda > Chilopoda > Lithobiomorpha > Lithobiidae > Lithobius > Lithobius niger. The sequence continues at coordinate 15,473 of JAHWFP010017689.1, read as the reverse complement.
AGCCTTCAACTTCAACTTGGTGCATCTCCCTGGAAAATGGACAAAAATGCTCTCTGTTTTCACCCCTTAATAGCCACGATCACTGTCACAAAACAGAACTTTAAAAATCATCTCCAATAATTAACTACAGCTATTTGAAAAACGCTCCAAACTGAGCGCTTTGCACGCAAATCGCTGATCGCCATTTTCCAAAAAAACAAAACTTGTGTATTTGTACTTTACTATTTTTTTTCCTCAGGCATAAAGACGACTAGTTTAGTGTTGTTGTAGGAGGGGCTGCCAGTCGGCACTCAACCACATATATGTAACTGAGGACCCGCACTCTACGTTTTTATTTTGAACTTCAATGCCGGTTTTGGTTTGTTATGAAAACTTCGACTGCACTCTGGTCATTATTTGCGTCTGCAATAATGTTGTAAGCTAAAATGCGTTATAGCATCTACACACAAGCTGGTTTATTTAATCTTTTGCTTAGTGCTTTTAAATAGCAATTTATTAACGTAACTTTTTCCCATGAACTCTACCTTGTCCAAAAAAACGGTACTTTTCTCTATAAAATTTTATCAGACATTTTGAGTGTTATCTTGTATTTATTTCAGGGCTCCGACCATAGCAACCTCATCTGAATGTATATATAGCCTTTTTCTACTATTAATCATGCAATAGATCAGAAACCATCCTTCTATTAAACTTTAATAATAATTTGAACACTAAACTCTGTCCCCCCCCCCTTATTCAATAGTTACGATACATAATATCGTAGTTTTTATTTATAGGCCTATTCACGTTGTTATAGTTCCAAACTCAAGCTAAAAGCCTCCCACGCCACCCAAGTCGGCAATTCCCTTTGCTCTTCAAGCTCCTACAATTCCCTTCCGATCAAAAGATAGTATTCAATTTCCCCTCCACTCAGAGCTCGAAGCTACCCTGCCCGTCCGCGCTGTCATGCCCACTTCCGATATTGACAGCCTGGCCGGTCTGAGTCAGTCTCTCCTCCTCCAGAGGTCCCTCTACCCCATTCCACCCTCCAGTCGCTCTCCTACAGGTACGCGGTTTCCCTCTACCTGGCTGCCAAGCAGCAGGTATAAAACTCAGCTCCAGAGGAAAACCAACAGCATTGCTCACTGATCTCAAAGGCTAGAGGTTGCTACAACAGTCGGAGTGGAGATGTCCCCCTTGGTCCGAATGTTGTCATTGTAAACGGGGTCTTGTATTAGACACTAGTGGTGAGGCCACCTTGACACCGCCGACTAAAAACCTGAGGGCAGAAATCTTCGTTTTTCAACGAACACTTTTTTTATTATTCTTACCTACTGCACCAAAAGACCTCACTACTCAAATAGGCATATCTCCATGGAAAATGCAGCAAATCGACCAATTCTTGCAGCTCTTAATAGAAGAACACATTATCTAACTTTCTGCCCAAAAACATCCTTAGATTTCATCTCCATTATTAAATGGCATCACTAGAAAAAACGCTCAAACTGAGCCGTAGTGAACTTCATTCCGGTCACCGTTTTCCAAAACATGTATATTTTGTATTTTATTCTTTCGGGCATAAAGCCAAAACACCAGCTTAGTTGTGTTCTAGGAGGGGCATGCTTGTACAGGTACACACGATATTTTTTATTTGTAAAACGAGTGACGACTTAACATTATTTATGAAAAATGTCCGACTAGTAAAAATTCACTTGTCTGCTTCTGCAAACAAGTAAAATTAATTTAAATGCATTATAGCATCTTTAAAAACTAGCTGGTATATTTAACCTTTTATTTTGTGTACAAATGCACTTTAGTAAACTTAATTTCTTACCGGAGCTCTTCGTTTATGTTTGTTTATTTTACGGACCCAGTGTTGATTTCATGTTTATTTTATAGCATCTCCATCCAAACTCCGACCGTAGCTAACCTCTAAATGAAAAACAAACTGGCTTTCCTTCGATGAAAATCATGTCTTGTAAATATCAGTTTATTCCCAAAGCCAATGTCAATTCTGAGCTAACACTTCGTCCCCCCCCCCTCCCCCTCCTTCAATAGTTGCGATACCTAATATCATAGTTTTAAATTATAGGCCTATTCACGTTGCAAGTTCAAATCTCAGTTTCTAAGGCCTCTCAAGTCACTAAAGTCGGCAATTCCCTATGCTCTCTTAGCTGCCAATATTCCCTTCCAACCAGATTGCAGTATTCAATTCCCCCTCCACTCAGAACGCAAAGCTACCCTGCCCGTCCGCGCTGCCATGCCTACTTCCGGTAGTGACAGCCTGGCCGGCCAGAGTCAGTTTCCTTCCTCCATCCTTGGCCCCTCTGCCCTGCTCCCCCCCCCCCCCCCCGGTCACTCTCCTACAGTACCACGCTCTCCCTCTACCTGCCTGCCATACAGAAGGTATATAAACCCAGACTCAGGAGAATCTCGTTAGCACAGCTCAGTAATCTCAAAGCTAGAGGTAGCTACGCCGGTCGGGAGTGGAGATGATACCGCGGTCCGATTGTTGCCATGCCGGGCAAAGGTAGTTGGTTCGTATGACTTAGTTTAAATTGAAAGTTTATCTTTTGGACTCTGAATTCAAAATTTATAGCTTAATTTTAACCTAACCTTTTAGCTTTGAATGTAACTTTTGGTGCGTTAAGACAAACGGCATTTAGGACGTTAACGGCCATAACTTAAGGGTTCACGGTCCCTTACTAAAAACCAGCTTTCATTTCACCGTTTTCATTAATCTAACTTAATGTAAAACAAAGGCCGTTGGGTCAATTAGATTTGCAGAAGCATAGTACTTCATGGAGCGTACATCCCTTTTCTAATGTGAATTCCGAGGCGGACGGTTTGATCTTTTGGGGGTTCCCGTTTGAAACAAAACTGTAAAACCAGGTCTACTATTATAAGTCAGCCGAGGCTGTTTGTACTTTAGAGGGCTCTTTTGCGAAATCTCTGTTGCCTAAAATCCCGGTTTCTATTTGAAATTGTTTTGTGAACATAATTCTTGTTCAAGTGTCGAATTTAATGTAAAATTCAAGTAACGTTTTTAAACTAAAAACTAAGTTGTAAATGGTATTCCAAATGTAAAGTGTCACCTTTAACATGTTTGTTTAAAATAAAAACCAGGAGTTTTAAACGCCAGTTGGTTTACTAGTGTGATGTTTGCTGGAAGTTAGTATTTAAGACAATTCTCTTCAAATTTAACTTAGCTAGCTTTTCCCACCTTGATGGCAGCAATACCCGCTATTTAATCACTAGTTAGGTCTTAGATTAGGACTTCAATGCTCCATTCCCTACACCGGGACAGTAGCAGTTGGGCTGTTTAACCAAACAAAAGTACGTCAAATCAACGCAGAGTGATAGATAGTAAGACCCAGTTACACCAGGCGCCGGCGATGTTACAAGCACCTACTCCGTCGTAGCATCCGCCGTTACTAATGGTGGCAGCGGTAGGATGAATAGGTGCTGTTCCTACAAGCGTTTCCCCCCCCCCCCTGCCATGCTACTATGCCATTTGTGTTGAACAATTCTTCAACAAGATGTCCGTGACTCGGACACTATAGTCACAAGAAAAAGATGTCAGCTTGCCGCTCATATCAATGCAAAATCCGATGTCCGCACTGACGAGAACAACAGTGCAAACCATCAGCTCCAGCAACAAAGCCAGTTCCGAAGCCAGGAAGCAAGAATAGCAGCCCCCCCCCCCAACTTGGAAATCAACAAGCCGCGGATCGACCGCTGCAAGGAGGACTCAGCCGATTCCGTATGTGAGGCTCCGTAGCCGTATTCAGTGGACTTTGGACAATGCCAACCATCGTCCCAGTGCAGTAGACCTCAACCCGAGACGTGCTACAGTAGAAGTGTGCAAGCCTATTCATTTGTCAGGTGGGAAGTTTGGATTGGACTTGACTGACCGCACAGTGATTGTGTCTGGGGTAAGTGTGCATAAGATATGCTTAAGGCCGCCAAGCCGAGTGTTATAGTTAAGAGCCTTTTAGGTATTTTAATTGTTTATACACCTGAGTGCTAGGGGTCTAAAATAAGTGTATTTCTTGCTAAAACTTACGGGAGTTGGGAGAGCTAGAGGTGGTCACGGCCGGTCAGAAGTGGAGATGCCGCGTTCTGAAGGTTGCCATGCCGGGCAAAGGTAGTGGTCAGTATGAGTTACTAGTTAATTGAAAGTTTAACTTTAGGACCCCCAATTCTAAATTTATAGTTCAATTTTTAACTTACTTCTAGTCTTTGAGAATTTTACAGTTAAGCAAGCCATCGGTATTTCTGGCCCCTTGCTTACTGTACTATCAGAGTGGTTTTCTTCCAAAAAATCAGCGTTCCTTTGTTTATCTTAAACCACGTTTTAATTTAAATGGTAGACAGTAGCTCTTGAGGATTCGGGCACTCTTTTGCGAAAGATTTATCTGTCTAGGACTAATTAATACTTTAGCGGATGCGAGTTTAAATTAGAGGGTTTTCAGGATTGGGCCCAAAAACTACTTTTTCTAGTTGAAATTGTGTACTTTTATTTAAAAGCTAGTTGTTACTTTTAAAGGTCGAATTTTCTGTAATGTAAATTCGTTTGCTTTCACTGAAAGCCTGTTGCTTTAATTTAAAGCCTTCTGTTGTAACTAGTAAGCAAAATGTAAACTACAAGTTCGGTTTCTAGTGCGGATTAATTGCTAGCATTTAAATAATATGTAGCCCATTTTTATTCTAAACCCCCTTAGCTTTCAATCTTACCCACCGGTGGTGGCAGCCTTAAAGACCAGGTAGAAATACTGGATAGCCTAATTTAATTTAGTTAGGAAAGTTATCTTAACTCCCTCCGCGATTGAGGCCCTACTATGCTGTTTTAAACTAAAATAGTCAACAAAGTCATTTCCACATGCAAGAAAGTCAACCATGAGTGTAGAGACGTTACAAGCACCTAGCCCGTCGTAGCATCCGCACGCTACAGACTTCTAGGGGTGTTCAATATTGAAATCCGCCATTTTTAGGTGTCTCAAATTGAAGTCGGCCATTTTAAGGTTTGTTAATACTTTGCTCCCAGTACTTTTCCACCCCAATAACTCGGGAACTGTTGGTCCTAGAGCAAAACCGCTTGGGATTTGGCTTCCCATCCCCTAAAGGAATTAGTTGGATGGCCCAATCTCCGTTAACGGGGCTTACTTACCCTATGGGCAGTAAAAATGGTAGGGTTTAAAATGCCGAACGTTTCCTTTGTTACAGTTCATAGTGCGCGCGTAGAACCGACATTAGCCAAGAGGTTGAATTATGAACATTACTAATGTAGCGGTGCTCACAGGTCCTTGAGGTGCCTACTGTTCTGCACCGACATCTGGTGTGGTCTCGGGAAAGTTAGAAGTTCTTCGGGTGGCCGTTTTTACTTTTGCGGAGAAAAACTGGCATAGCAGTCACTACTGCACGGTTAGGAATAGAGCGTCTATGTCCTATCTAAAGTTTAGAACTATCTAATCGTTGGTTCACTGCCACCAGGTGGGTGGTTTAATTGCTAACCTTAGGCTTTAAATAAAAATGATTTGTTTTTAGATAAAACACTAGCAAATTAAATCTCTCTAGAAGCAAACTGAGTTTAAAACTACTCTCGGTTTTAATAAACAGGGGAAAGAAACACTTTACATGGCAACTAGTCCTTACAAAAATAGCTTTCAGGGAAAGTACACAATTAATTTACAAAAATAAATTATCGGCAACGAATTTCAAAGTAAAATTCACACTTACAATTTCGAATAGAAAATGTTCTTTGGTGTTACCTAAACACCTCTAAGTTAGAAAAAGTACCTCACAATTTCAATCTTAGTCTTAGTTTAAGATTATGTTTCAAGGCTTCTGGCACAAGATCAAATCTACTTATTCACATTGAGTCAACCTAGCAATAATCAGGGCCCTACCATCGAAGTCTGTGCTTCTGTGATTATGCTACAGGACCTTGGTGATCTCAAAAAAAAAAGTTTGTTTACATTTTGTAAGACAAACGGAAAGAAAGCCGGTTTTTAGAAAGGGGACCTTAAACCCTTAAGTTATGGGAGGGGAGACCAGAAAATGCTGATGGTTTTAACTACCCATAATCGCGAATCCAAAGTCAAAGTTAAGTTTAAATCTTTAAGTTGAAATTTAGAATAAATTAAGTTCCGAAAAATTAAATTAAAGCTAAAACTAGTTATCTAAACTACTACCCTGCCCGGCATGGCAACACTCGGACTGGGGACATCTCTGCTCCGACCACCGTAGTAACGTCTGACTTGGAAATTGAGCTATGCTCTGGATGCAGCCTATGCAGGTCTGTTTTATACCAGCTGCCTAGCAGCAAGGGAGGAGGGAAGGGTGGTCCTGTAGGAGAGCGACGGGGGGGGGTAGAGGGACCTCTTGACTCTTGAGGAGGAAACTGACTAGACCGGCCTGGCTGTCAATACTGGAAGTGGGCATGGCAGTGCGGACGGGCAGGGTAGCTTGGTGCTCTGAGTGGAGGGGAAATTGAATGGAGTATTTTGATTGGAAGGGAATATCTGCAGCTTGCAGGGCAAAGGGAATTACCGACACGGGAGCTTTAGAGGGCCTGAGTTTTGAAAGTGCAAGTGAGTTTGGAACTCATAACAACGTGAATAGGCCTATAAATAAAAACTACGATATTATGTATCTATCGCAACTATTGAAGGGAGGGGGGGGGACGAAGTGTTTAGCTCAAATCTTTTTACAAACGTGAAATTTTAATAGAAGGAACGTTACAACGGTCGAAGCTCTGAAATAAATACAAGATAAACACTTTGGGAAAAAATGTCCGGTAAAATTCGAAGGAAAGTTTTGCCGAGTTCAGTAGTGTTCAGAGACCTAGTTTTTGCTAAACTGTTGCCCAATTAAAATAAAATAAAAGGTTAAATATACTAGCTTTTTCCCTGAATGCTAGAACGCATGAACATTAATGAAATATTATTGCAGCCGCTAATAATAAAAATTACAGTCGAAGTTTTCATAATAAACTTGGCCTTCGTTAAAATAAAAACATCAAGTGTTGGGTTTTCAAATACATGTATGTGAGGTGAAATACCTCCTAAACAACACTAAGCTGGTTGGCTTTATGCCTGCAAAAGAAAAAAGTAATTACAATTTTTTTGTACAAAGTGTTGAAAATAGCGATTGAAGATTTACGTGCGGTGCCGGTAATTTTGGTGACTTTTTCAAAATGATGTAGAGAATTTTTGAAGAGGAAATTTAAAGTTCTGTTTTCGTAGAAGTCTTGGGAAAGTTCAGGTCTATTAAGGGCCGCAAATTTTAAACGTTTTGGTCCATTTTTCACGGAGATGTGGGTTGTTGAAGACTGAGGTCTCTATAGGCCTATTGAGCGCTACTTAAAAAAATAGTTCATTGCAAAAACGATAAACCCTCAGGTTTTTGATCTTTTGAGCAGAGGTCTCCTCTCAAATCTGATGGTGAAGACTAGCTTCTTTACACTAATGCCGATTTTACGAACGCGCTCATTCATGCATACACAAATGCTTGTATACACACAGGTTGAGGTTTAAGATGGAAAGGAGTGGGGTGCGATGGGTTTGGGTAAGAGTACAGCCACCTTTCCACCTTGGTTGGACCTGCCAGAGACCGAAGTCGCCGATGGTATAGCCGACCACACCGTGTAGATGAGGGAGAGGGGAGGATATCTTTGAAGCTACTGTTCTTGTTTCTTAGCAGCATATGTCTCTCGCCTCTTCTTTTTTCCAGCCGCCTTTTCCTCCTCGCTCATGTTTGCTTGCCTCTCCTTCTTAGCTGCCGCATCTCTGGCTCTCGCATCCGCCTTCTGTCCTTCGGTCATGGCTTTTCTTTTCTCTCCCTTACGTCTCGCTCCTCGCGACTCTTTATTAAAGTTTCCGTTCCTGCGCCGTATTCTGCTTTCTACTCGCTATCTTCTTTTTTTCGCTCATGGTGGTGCGTCTCTCCTGTTCTGCCAAACGCTTTCTCGCCTTTCTTTCCTCCGCTCACCCGACTGGATCGTTCTACCTTCTCTGACGGTTCTTCACCAACTCATATCTGCGGGATGCTTTCACATCCTCCTTTGCCTTCTTAACCGCATTGACTTCGGCGCGGGCTCGGACCCCCGCAGCGACGTTCGCCTCCTCCTCCACTTTCTCGTCACTCACTACATCCATGTCTAGAGTTGAAGTCGTCCACGTACTCCTGCCAGGTTCCGGACTCGATGTGGCTGATGGCTAGGATGTTTTCTCCATCATCCCGGATGAACCTCTTATCGTACGGTGAGATAAGGGACTTGGTCACTTTCACTGTGGATAACTCGTGTCTGCTGCTGGCAATTTTACCCCAGGTGCCCTTCACCACCGAAGTCACGGACAATGCTGCTCTGTAGTTATCGAAGGCCAAATGTTTCCTCACGAACAGTTTCTTGAGTCCTTTGGCCTTCTTCGTTTTGGATGACGGGGTCTTGGTGGCGTACATCTTAGCGCGGAGCCCAACAAATTCCTGAATCGGGACGCCACCCACCTCGTCGTTCATCTTCCCCCAACATTTGCATGTTTGTGTCGGAGAAGAGATGGTGGACCCGAGGATAGTTGCTCGTGTCGAAACGGCTCGCATCATGATGCATGTCATCATACACGTCATCCGTTTGTACGCGGTAGCAGATGCTGTCTGTGACCGTAAATAGTAGTTCGGCGCGATCCCCTTACTTTGGTTTGATGTAGTCATAATGTAACTCGTACACAGTGAGCTTGCTAAGTTTCGGTATGGAAAAACCCGAATAGGTTGGGAGATCGCACCAGACCTTCCACATCCGCAGGTTGAGCGGAACGAAACCTTCGTGTAAGATCTTGAAGTAGTCGGCGTGGGGCAGGGAGGTGTACGTCATCGCCGACTCTGAGTCGGTGCAGAGATTGACGTTAAGACGCTTCCTTTTGTTTTCTAGGGTCTTGCCAAACACTGAGTTGTTCAGGAGCTTGAAGTACTCTTTTTCGAATGGAGCTGTTGCCTGCTACCTCCTCTCGGTGTTGGCGAGGATGTACGGTTTCAACCACGGTTTCTGTTTAAAGGCGATGATTCTACAGATGTGGTGGAGAACCAAACCGCGGCGGAGATAAAACTTCAGGTTACGGTAATGTACAACGTCCCGGAGTTTGTGAACAAGTTTGAACAAGTTGAAACAAGTTTGAACAAGTTTGAACAAGTTGTGAACAAGTTTGGAACAAGCTTTACGGTGGACTTGATGTCGTGGCCCAGAGCTTCCGCCATTGCCTTTGCCTAGGTTGAAATGTGTTCCTCCCGGATCTCAAACTTCTCCGGTGCCAGCGGGTAGTCACTGTGCTTCGTGCAGCTCGCTGGGGTACTCCAGGTCGACTTCGAGGATATAACTGACATCTCGCTGATCTGGAACGGTGCTCACGTCGAACATTCGGATTTCCACCCTCATCACATAACGGAACCGGTCGTAGGGAAGGTAATCGCACATCGCGAGACCGTACAGGTTGTTCACGTTTAAGTCGAAGATGAAGGAGGAAGGTTGTTCGGGATCGTGTTCCGGCAGGTATCTGTTGTTGGCTTCGGCATGTCGCTTGCTGATGGAAGAGACTCCACCACGGATACCGGACGTAATCAAGTTGTGTTTTTCCACATGGGTGCAAAGCTCCAATTTCGCCCCGGTCATTCTACGGGCGGCTTCCCAGCTGCACCCTGGAGTGGAGTGGACACATAGTAGCACGGGTCCAACCGGTAGTTAGCTAGAGAGACCCGGCGAAACTCTTTGAAAACTACCGCTAGCAGGAAGACGTCGGTCATCTGATATATTTCATGGTACAATCCGGTTCCAGACATTCCTCACGTGAGTGTAGTCTTCGTCCGAGATCCCCTCTTCGCTCAGTTCCGAGTAGAACGCGTCTTGAGGTGGAAGAACTTCTTCGTCGAAAACGGACATATCACCGACATATTTGTACGGGTAGACGCCTTTGCGATTCAGGAGATCTGCGGCTTTGCACCCGAGCCACACCACCGTGAAACCAATTTGTGCCCATGCCGGCTTCTAGAATCGGGAAGCTACCACCACCGCGGTTATCGACCAGAGTGGACAGCGAGGCCTTCATGAAACCGTTGCTGTTTAAGAAACGGAGGTTGATGATATTAGCGGCTAACGTCACGGTCATGCTCTGGAACCTCTCGGCGTTCCGCCCGATGACGTCCACTTTCCCGGGAAACTTGTGCACGGCGCGCACCAAGAGGTGCATGTCATACCCCTCCAGGTTATGGAACATGATGGGGATAGTCCTTTGTTGACGGTTGCTTAAGTTGCATTGCGAGTGTGCCAGGCCGCGATACTTCCCGCTGACGTGGCAGTGGTCTCGAACTTTCCGATCTTCAATCTTCTGTGAAATGGGGTTGAAGCTAAAACTGCAGTAGTGGCATCGCCGAGCTGTGTCGAAAGCCCGCTGTTCGCCGGGTGTTAGGACGAATGGCTGTACTTCGGCCAGCAGAGCCTCGTACCGGTTTGCTTCCTCCACCATGCAATCGTAGAACACCTCCACCGCATCTTCTCCCAGGTATAACCTTGGTTTACGATTTCCCCCTCGAGCCCCACCACGACATAGCCGAAGCTGCAGCACGGTACGAGTTGGGTGAGCTTGGTTGTGGAGCTCGTGGAAGAATCAGGTTGGGGGGGGGGAATCGGGTTGGACGGTCTGGACGGGGCGGTTAAGGCACTCGAAGTCTGCTTAGCTGATTCGGGGGAAGGGGTTCTGACGGTTAAAGAATCGAAAGCTGAGCTTGTTTTTACCGGGTTTTCGGAATCTGAGGGCTTGAGCGGGGTTGGGGTTGATCTTCACGCATTCTTCTCGGTGGGTCAACAACATCCACTCCTTCCCGAACCCGGTGAAGCAGTTTCGACAGTAGAATTTAGCGTGCGAGCCTTTTCCTCGGTATCGCAAGAGTTTCACGATGTCGACGATGGCGCAGTAGTGGGTGTTGAGTGGGGCATCACCGGTATCTTCGCCTACCCCCTCTTCGCCGCCATCATCATCCGTCGGCAACAGGAGAAGATCGATGGGCTGGCCGGAAAAGTTTTTAGAGGCACGAAGAGGGTGAAGTTTGATGTTTGACTTCGTCGGTGTAGCTTATGGCAATAACTTGACCTTAACCTTCATTGTACCGGCAACACCAGCAGCGGCCGCCTTCTCACCCCCCCCCCCCCCCCCGATGTTTGACAGCAGTATACGCCAGGCTGCGGAAGCCAGCTCTTCGACGGCTCGGTGTCATTCTTCCAGATCGGAGCTGGTGGCGTAGGCTAGGTCGTGTGGTTTACAAGCTTCTCCTAGAGCGTTTATGCCGACATCTCCCCTTGCCAGTCTCTTGCCGAGTTTCGTACCGGGTATGCAGGGTATGCATTCCCGGAGATGTGGAGTTCTACAGGTAGTTTATCGATGATCTTGTTAAACAGACCCGAACCTTTCTTGCCCCGCTCCCAACCCTTCTGGAACTGGGCTTTCTTGGTCCCGCAGTCCGCGCAGTTGCCTTGCAACAACAGCCGGTTATTCGAAGTCGTTACAAGGTTGGAGTCGAGGGTATCGGTGTCCTGTTTACACTTCAAGCAGTACATGTTTAAAATGAGTGTCAGGCCTTTATTAAACTGAATAAAGGCTTAAATAATGAAACTCATCAATTGCGACTACCTCGGGGAAACTGTCGGGAAGATGAAGACACCTTGGAGTAAGCTTAGATTCCCCAATTCACTTCGGTGTATCGTCTGCGGTCCGGCCGGGTGCGGGAAGACGAATCTCTTCCTCAACTCTTCTGCAACGAGGGCTGGTTAGAATACGACAGACTCTATGTGTCCTCCAAGACCCTGTATCAGAGTATGTACGAGCGGCTGTGTAAACGTGGACTGCCGAAAAACGCTCGTTTTATCCAAACGAGAAATTTTTTTTTCTTGAGCGCCCAAATGACTCGATTTTGCAGATCTCGCCGTTTTCTCAATAATGGACCAAATCGGTCAAACTTTTCGACATTTAATAGCCTGTCCTAATACAAGCCTCTTGGGGGAGCCCAAATCCGAACTTTCTATCCAGTAGATCCTCAAATCCGCATTTGAAAATCGTCCAAAACTAACCGCAGCGCTCCTTCATCATGGCTGCCATTATTGTAAACTTGTATTCATGTATTTCGATTTTATTGCTTCTATTTTCGGGTAAAAAGCCTCATACACTAGCTTAGTTGTAGATTAGGAGGGGCTTAATCTACGAAGGTACTTGACCTCACATACATGTACAGACAACAATTTCAAGTTTGATATTTTTATTGTGTTTGTCGGCCGCAATCCTTATGAAAAATTTCCACAACGATCGATTTATCATTCAACTTTAAAGTTGGACTTCCAAATTAACTTAAATGCGTTATAGCATCCAACAGCTAGTTTATTTAACCGCATTTATACTTTATAATAATGAACGTAAAAAGTCGTCGTAAACACCGTTGAACCTTAGACTGAAACTCCACGTACACCAGGGAAACCGGGGGCGTTACAAGCACCTAAGCCGTCGTAGCCTCCGCTGTTACAACTGGTGGCAGTGGTGGGTTGAACAGGTGCTGTTCCCGTCAAGCGTTTCCCCCCTGCCATGCTACAAACCTAGAAGGATGCAAGCCACTTCCAACTAGACATCTGTGGTCCCGTTAAACATGGCCACGAAGTAGATGCCTGTGACTACGTTACACAAAGTCACGAAACAGATGTCATACTAAAAGCAAAAAAATAGTACAACCCCTGCGTGCAGCCCTAACAACTGCCGGCGCCACGAAGCAACAGCTGCCGCTTCCAGTAGACGTCCTCCAGCCAAGAGCCGTCTCAACCCCAACCGATGCTGTAGGAGAACAGGCCCGTCAGGGAACCAGCGCTCCGTGCAGCCAAGCCGAGGATTTTGCGTGTGATTCTCCAAGGTCCCGTGGATTTGATCGCCAGTGACGATCGACTGCAAACATCAGTGCCGGACTTCCAGTACTATGGTGGAACGGAAGGACAGACTGACCGTACAGCGATTGTACAAAAATTGGGTAAGTGTACATGAGATATGCTTAGAGGCCGCCAAGCCGAGTGTTGTAGTTGATAGCATTTATGCAATTTAGCTATTCATATACCAGAGTGCTAGGGGTCTTAAAAGTGTATTTTTTATGTGCAATCTTACTGGATTTGGGAGAGAAGTTTTTTAAGTAATTCGCTCTGCTCAAAATTAACGTTAAATTTTATGCGGCTGCATTTAATTTTTGTTTCATTTATAAAAGCTTTATTTTGAAACCATGTTAAACGTTAAACCTAAAAATGTCCGAAATGGATGAGTTAGAAGAAATCATTCGTGATATACAAAACAAGGACTTAAAGAAGGTCTGTTTAAACTTAGGCTTTACAGTCAGTGATTCTAGAGCCGAATCCCAACAAATCTTACGAGCAGCCCTCGAAGATGGTAAATTGGATTTAAGTGAACTAGCTAATGCTATTGAAGGGAGAGAAGCTTCTATTTTTTCTAAAAAAGAATTAGCCACGAAAGAAAATGAACTATTTCTTAAAGCAGAAGAATTAAAGTTAAGAGCACTTGAAGTAGCAGACGCAGAGAAAAAACATGCTGTTGACTTAGTCGAGGCCGACCGTCGTCGCACTCATGAACTAGCCTTAAGGGACCAAGATGCCCAAATTAACGATCGTGCTAGCGCAATGGAACTAGCCAAGTTAGATAAGCAGCTCGAACTAGATAAGCTAAATGCTGCTACGATATCTTAACCCCGCTCTAAACGGAGCAAACAGCGCTCCCCCAGCTCCCCCAAATCCAGTTGCAAAACATGGTAAAGTTGCGGACGTAGTTCGTCTCGTCAACAAATGGATGCCCAAAACTGAAATCAACAGTTTTCTTAAGATTTTTGAACGCACAATGACTAGTCAGAAAATTCCTAGAGATCAATGGGTCACGGGACTCCAACCCCTCGTCGGCGAGGTTCTAATTAAAGTTTGTGATCAGCTAACAGACGCTGAAATGCAGGACTACGACATAGTCAAAAATAAATTGCTTGCCCGTTTTGTCCATACTAAAGAGTCGGTTCAAACCCAATTTCGTTCACTAGAGAAAGAAGTTGACATGCAATTTCACGACTACGCTTTTGAGCTAGAGACGTTATTTACTAGGTGTTTAGCTTTAGCTAAAGTTAACGGAGATTACAACAAACTTGTCAATCTAATGCTTTTAGAGCAATTTTATAAATCTTGCCCTACCCAACTTAGAAAATGGATCTCTGATCAAATTAAGTTAGGGACGTTGGCTGAAGCAGCCCAACTTTGTGACGAGTTCACAACCCGCAATAAACAAATTGCTACCAAAACTGCCTCTCATGCAGCCAAAACACAGCCCATAGCTGTACCATCAAACCAAGGTTCTAAACCTACTGGTCAACAGCGTGGTTACAACCGTAACCACAACACGACAGCTAATCCGGCCGGATCTCTCAGTGTAAACGCAGATAACCCAGGAGGGGACCCTGCCATAAACATTAGTGCTAGTGAAAAAACTAACTCTAATCCAGATAGAGTCAGGCATTGCTACGTGTGTAATTCTCCCCAACATTTTCGTAGTGAATGCTCCGAACTCGAAACCACAGCAAGCAAATGCATGTTTCCCAGTTGGGAAAAATGCTAGTGAAATTCTTAAGGCTAGTACGCTGTCCGGTAGCATAGGGAAAAATAAAATGATATTTTATGCGATTCCGGAAGCTCAGTCTCGCTGGTTAGCGCTAGACTCGCACGAAATTGGCCACGTTTAAAACGAAGGGTTCAATGTCAAACTGCCTTGTGTAGCCAAGTGTTTAAATTAGACCGGGTAAATCTAAGCCTAAGGTTAGATGATGGCACAGTGTTAAAATTAGTAGCATGCATTACACCGGTCAACAATTCGGTCTACGGTGTCGTTTTGGGCGTACCCGGATTAGATAAGCTAAACCTACTGCGCAGACCAGTAACCGCCCCGCTCCTTGATTTTTCTTCCCTGCCAGCCGAGGTGGCTACGCCCCTCGTCAGAAACAGCCCACGTCAATCAAAGAAACGTAAGAGCCACCGTAAACAAACCAGTCCCGCGGGATTGGTCAAGCCCCAAACACCAGCAGTGCTTCCGCCTATCGTCGTTAAGTCCTCAAGAAGCGCAGACGAAAGGGGTCTGCTGAAAACTTCGGAAGTTAACCCATTGCGAGTTAATGAGACCCAAGTCCCCTCCCTTGACCAACGGATGGACCGGTGCCATCTTTCTTGGTGTAATAAAGCAACGAAAAATGCATTGAACCTGCCTCCTAAAGGCAAGATAAAACGAAGTTTGTCAGCTAGTGATATAAACCATAGTTTAGTCATGTCAGAAAAACCCAGAATTAACGAATTTAGCTTTTGCAAATAACTTTTAAGTTACGTGAGCAAACGTGTCCACCCTAAAATGTTTTGATAGTTTTCCAGGGTTTGGTGAAGTAAA
>JAHWFP010017685.1:2991-17930 GCA_023313725.1 Lithobius niger | reverse complement strand
AGCCATTCCCTAGCGTCCCTTTAGCACGAGGCATAAGGATGGCATTACCGAGGATGGGGTCGGACGCAGCGCATGGCGTGAAGCTGGGAACAAGGCGGACAGCCTGCCTGGCTCTGAGTGAAGAAGAAAATAGATTACCTAATGTGGGGGGGGGGGGGGGCAGCTTCCTATCCTGCCCCTGCCTTACAGACAAAAATCTAGTAAGGGGAAGGAAGGGTGGTGAGGATCGTGACGTTGTTGTTCTGAATGGGAGCAAGTGCTCCCCTCCTCCTCCCCCGAGTAGGGGAGAGAGGGGTAACGAGAGGAGTGTGAAAAGTGTCCTGTGAGGAATGCATCCAAGAGCCCAGGAGTAGGGCTGGGGGAACTGTAGACTGATTCATGCAGGCCTATCCTAGAGAGCTTATGTCCTCCTTCCCGGAGATATAAATGTGGGCGGAACTGGTAGAGGACCAGGGGCAGTAGGATGCGGAGGACTGGGATGGGACATGGAGATAAAGATGGATGGAGATCTCCGTCCACAGGAGAGTTGGGAGGATCGTCGTTGCTTAGGAATCGAAGCTTTGGTGGATGAAAGGTAGGTGAAGGCCGGCCGATGATCCAAGAGGAACAGTGAAGGCTGGTGATGGCAAGGACAGAGGCGGATGGCGGCGCGTACATCCGAGGATCGAAGGACTAGCTGATGAAGAGGATGAATGACAAGAGGATGGTGCCTGCGAGATGTACAGAATACGACCCGAAGCGGATCGGTCTCTCCGAAAGTGCCCCTGGTTGCTTCAGAAGGAAATGAGGAAATTAACGACGGGAGGATACCGGAAGCGGGTTAAGTGGTTGTCGAACAGCAGAGGATCGGTGAGTAGGGATACGTCTGGACCGACGATGTGTCACCGTGGCAGGAGGAATTATCCTGATCCTAGGGGAGGACGGAGTGGCCCTCCGGCCTGCGGATCCAAGGACTGTAGAAGGTATGACCGGGAGGGAGCGGAACCTCAACCGGTAGAATCTTGGAAGACATCCTGCAGAAGCGGATGAGGGCGGATCACAGAGAGGACGAGAATCGCTGGTCCAGAGGACCGGCGGACGAGAAGACGATGGAGAGGAGCGACGGACAGGAAGATGTCCAATCGGCAGTGGAACACCTGCGAAAATAGAAGCATCCTAGTCAGAGGATGGACCGGTTCTCTATCCGCTCCTAAGGGCGGAGCAGAGGAAACCTGGAGTGGATAGTGAAAGTAGCTGGTCCTAAGGTCCAGTGGATCCGTGAAGAGGATGGAGGCATGCTGGAGGATGGCACAAGTATTGGACCAGTTGAGGAGCAGCGTATAGTACAGCTGCACAGGACAAAAGTCGAGCAGACTGCATCGTCAGAATATGTATCAGAAAGAGGGCTGCGCAGTAGAATGCGCAAGTGGTGAAGACGCGGAGGGATACCATACCTCTATAAGGAACAACAGCATCCGATGCTGGAGGGAAGGAAGGCGCAATCCGACAGTAAGCGGTTAAACGGCTCAATCAAAAAGGGCTGTGCAGAAACAATGCGCAGTGGGGAGCCGCGGATGAGGAACTTCTTTTTTTTTCGTAGGTGAAATCCGATAGAAGGCAATGAGGCAGCCCATCCCAGGAATGCTGCGCGGAGGCAGCCCCCAGGTAGGGGGACTGAGGACGAGGATCGGCGCTGGGCTGAACAGTCACCCACTGCCCATACGCAACGCAGACGCGAGGTCGTCGGCCAAAAACAAGGAACGGTCGCTCCGAGGGATGGCAGCGTGCGGAGGGCCCAGACAAACAGCCGGGACTGGCGAGGAAAGGGGGAGGATATCCCTTGCGTCCCGTTTGCTAGCGGCATCACGAAGCGGAGGCGGACGTTGCGGAGGCTAGTGCTAGAAGCGGATGGTAAGCACAGCGTCCCAACGAAGTGAACAGCGTGGCGGCTAGAGAAGAAACGGTAAGCTCTGCTGCTCCGCCTCGACTTATATACGATGGAGGCTGCGCAGTAGCAAGCGGAGCTGAAGAATTCGTTTTATCTCTAGAAGAAACAGCATTGGAGAAGGAGAATGTTAATAAATTCAGTAATGGATTTTTTCACGGCAAGTAGAAATTAGTTTTACAATCCTAAAATACTCACCTTCAGTAGAACCCACCCACCTCCCTGCTTTCGTTGAACCCGGTGGTTCATAAGCTGTGTGGCAAGATGGCGGCACTGCTAGCATTCATAACGAACGTGAAGCAGCGCCGGAAGGAGATAGATTATACTCGATTGTTGGTCAAAAATTAAATTAATTTAATTTGGGCAACGAAAAGTATATAATAAGCGATTTTAGCATATATTACTTAGGGCGAGTATTTTAGGATAGTAAAAACTAATTTTATAGTGTGTTAAAATTCCGTTTTTGTGGCATTTGCGAGAAAAGTACCAATGCCACAGAAAAGACTGAAAATTGTTGAAGAGTGAGGCTATACAAATCTGGCAGCAAGTCACATAAGTAAAGCTCAACATATTGTTTTCTAGTTGACTGTTCAAAATTAATCTGAGGTAAGGGGGGACGGGGAGATGAGGGGGTGGGGGGTAGGAAGAGGGGGGGTCAAAACTTTGTGATGCAGACCTTCCCCAATTTGTTAATCTCCCCCCCCCCTCCATCCTAGAATTGTCCTAAAGGCCGTGTCACCATGGGCGATTGCGTGCGTAGCGACTGTGTGTTTGGACTTAAAACTGATTCTTGGTGTACTCGCAGAATGATTTGTCTTTTGTTCGTGTAATAAGCAGTAGTGACTTGTTGAAAGTAGTTGCTTTGGTGGTCGGTACGTGCAGCAACTGGAACCAGTGTGGGGCTTATGGACTGAAAGTTCGTCTGCGTGATTGGTGAATTAGTGCATTGTCATAGGCAGCATGTTCTGAAGTAAGACTCGACAAACCTCGACACATTGTTATAACCATAATCTTGCTAAGTACCCGTAATAGAGCATGTACAATCATTACTACTATAAACGACCTTTGTTGTTTCAAGTAAGGTTTACCTAAACCGAAATCAAAACACAATAGCAACACTAATAAGCTTTCCTGCAAGGCTACGGATACCACAACGTAGCTGCAATGTTTAGTCCACATGAAACCTTAACACTGTATTCAACCATTAGAAACGTAAATTAAATTAAAAACACTGCAACTGCTAAAAAAAATGCACTGGTAATTAAAAATGATGAGCCAACGGTAATTTAATGTTTTATATAAGACCAGTTTTTAGTACAATGTAGACCAAATTCCAACTTGTAACGAAGTGACAGGATGCCAACCTATGTTGAGCTGAACCGGCAAACCTTCGACCAGCTCACCTTTCAAGAACGACTCGGGAAACATCGATACTTATGAAAAAGGCAATTTACTTCGGAGACAAAGCACGAAGACACATTTCTGGGTAGGTGGCCATGTTGTATCTCTCTGTTGCTTTCTCCTACGGGCTCACGCCACCACCACCACCACTTGGCATCCGAACGTGGCACAGCTGACGAAGGCCAGCTGTGCGAGTGTGCACCCTCACACGCTCCCTCCCAACAAATCGTCGGATGGTCGTCGCCCCAAGGTGGGGCGCTACGTTACATGATCCAATTTTTTTACCTTTTAGGAACACCTTCCCATACAGAAAGTGTTACAAAACTTTAAAATCGATATTTCTTAATCTATGACAATTATTTTTCCTTGAAGATGAGACACTCGTGCGCTCTTCCAACAATTAACGCCTGCGTTCCAATCACGTTTCTCATGCACATGCGCGCGTGCACTTTTCAGTTTCTTCGTTCACACTGAACATGGTGCATAGGTGTTCCGAAGGGGCGTCTTAGTCCATGGTGTTTATGTTTGTGCGCCCCAAAGTCTTAGTTCATAACGTTATTGTTGTTGCGCCCCGAAGGTACGTCTTGGTTCATCAATCCCCAACTCCTTGTAGGTTTTTACGAGATTGGTGTCGAAATGATGTGTCTATAACAGTAAGATACCATACTGTGAACCGTTTAAATTTTCCAATGCAGCAGTCTTTACAAAACAAATGACTACACTTAATAGCTACAAAAGAATCGTCCACAATTTATTTTGTTACTTACACAAATATTATTTATTATGTTAGTTAAAACTGAATTGGGTTCTGCTGTGCATTTAATACACGAGCAGGGAACAAATTCTGTCGCTTCCGCCAATAAGGGGGCAAGTGCCATTTTGACCAAAATTTATATTTTTGCGCTGGCACTTGCTCCTTTATTCCACGCACCTTTCAGTGAATCAAAAACGAAAGTTGCGTGCTTCGTTTTGAAGCTATAGTGCTTTTGCATTTGGCGCCATTAGATGGTGTTAGCTACAATGTTACTTTTGCAAGTAATAAGGTGGCAAGTGCCATTTGCCCCTAGGTTCTTGCAAGCAATAAGGGAGCAAGTGCCATCTTAAAACAATGCATTTGTGCATGACAACGCCACTCCAAATGTTGGAAAAATATTGTGTAAACACAAATGAAATCAACAATTTCAGGAGGGTTCCACTCTTCAAACGAGGAGTAACCGTGGAAGGAAAGGTAAGTACCGAAGGGCACTTACACCATTTTTAATTAATAAAAGTAGGCACTTACCCCCTTATTATTCCTGCTTTAATGGAGCTTTATTGTTATCCTAGAATAGCGGTTAATATTGTAATGCATAAGTCTGCACGTTTACTTTGACACTAGTGCGTAAATTTATGACCTGATACTGTTTTTTGACTCTCCTGCAAAAATTAACTTTTTGGCACTTGCCCCCTTATTGTTGGAAGCGACAGAATTAAAACAGATATAAAATTGCATCTCTTCATTTCTGAACTTGCATATGCCACTAATCTGGCCAATGAAGGAATTTGGGCTAACAATAAAAATTTAACAACCAAATCAGTAACTCTTTGATAATTTCCCTCTGTACGGCTAATTCAAGTCCAGACGAAAACTTGAGTTGAATTTGTGGCATCCTTTTATAAATTGCATTTTTGTTAAAGATCGTGATCGTTAATTTAGGTTGTGTGCACAATGTATAAATATTGACGCTGTATTCCAACCGTCACACATTTTACGTAAATTGTGTGTATCGGGTTACGGTAATCTTCCCAAAAATTCTTGAGACTTGGATACGGACAAAATTGTTTCACCAGGTCAAGGCAGATTTTTTGAGTATGAGCATTCTTCACGAAGTCCCTTAATGCATGCCCTTGGAGAAATGCACCCTAAAGAGTAGAAAAACAATTTAAGCATTAAAAAGGCAAGGTTGTACCGAAGACCTACTTTACCGCTGAACCGAATCAAACACATCTTAGTCAGCTAAACAATCACGCACGAAACCAATTAATCTTAAGAAAAATTGTACGTATATGAATCATTCTGAACAGTGCTTTAAATTATTTTTTAACACATACATATACGCTATATTTATTGGAACTTACAATTTATGTGAAGAGATTTGCGAAAACAAGTGTCTTTATATTTTCTGTCATAACTATTCAATGGCTACAGCTAAAAACAGTATTTTGCCAGCTCCAGGAAGGCCGGCTGAAAAATGTTTCCATTTCCTGCCACCACATGACCCCTCACTATTCCACATGTGTCCCGTAGATAATGTTTGATGAAGGTGCTACGGTTATTCCATGAGCACGCCGTCACCACCTCATTTAATGGCGTGCCGCACCCGTAGGCCCATGATGCGGCCAAGGCTCGGAGCTCATGCGCCCCGACTTCTGCTGGGAGATCCTCATGATTCGGGCCGTTCTCATACGGCCTTTTGATCACCGCACAGATCCACTTCCCTAGCTTGAAGGGGGACACTCCCTTATCCAGGACCTCGCTACTGTTGGTGTCCACATCCAGGAACAGTGGAGTAGTCTGATTATGACCCTGGTTCCCTTCGATCCTCCTCCATTCTTCTCGGTCAGGTAGAACCACAAAGCTCTAATCGGGCACTATAAATGTTCCTGGTTTCCTGGCTGCCCACTCCCACTCAGAGCTTTAATCCGCACTGGTCTTGGCTTAGTTCCCGGTTTGCAATTCTACGCTCTAAAATGGGCCGGGAAGGTTAAGTTTACTTCCAACCAATCTTTGGCAAAACGAATATGACCTTCGTCCCTGGTGAAGGCGGCCATCTCACTTTGGCGTGCTGCCGAAGCTAACGCGACCAGGAACAGCGTCTTCTGAGACAGGCATAGAATGGACGCAGTTATAGCTGGCTCGTACGGGGCGTCCATTAGGCTTTGCAGCACTAAGGGCAGATTCCACTTAGGGAACAACTTTGTTTGTCTTGGTCTTCCATTCTCAAAAGCTGTCATCTGCTTGGATATCACCACGTTAGTCACAGTCTTGGATTCTCCTACACACGTCTATACCGAGTTGATGGCCGATCTGTAGCCCTTGATGGCGCTCGGGGACAGACCCTTTTCGAAAAGTTCTTCGAAGAAAGCTGACAGCAGAGGTAAGTCCGGGTTGCAACCTGTTTTCTCACACCACTCGAACCACTTTTTCCATTTAGCATTGTAGTTACGTTGTGACGACTCTCTCAAACACTTCATGATTTCATGATCCTGGAAGCCACTCCTTACTTACCCCCCCCCCCCCCCCCCTCACCAAATTCTTCTTCAGAGTTTCCAACCTAGAAGATTCAGCATGGAAGGGTTTTGGTGCAGTGTTCTCCCCTGGTGCTGGGATAAAAAATTCGTCGTGATTTGCAGAGGGATTGGGTCCTCTTTCCTCATCTCCATCAACTCTGGGAACCATGGCGCCGCCGGCCACAATGGGGCCACTAAGATGAACTTGCCTCTTGACGCTCTCATCTTGTTGATCACTTTCTGAAGGAGTTTGAACGGTGGGAAAAGGTATGCATTCAGCCCCTCCCAGCTGATTGAACAACGCGTCCGTTGCCCAAGCTAGCGCATCCGGGAACGGGGACACGAAACATGTCAGCCGAGTTGTGCTGGGTTGCGAACAGGTCTACAGACGGGGTTCCCCACCGAAGAAACAGGGCCTTGCAAACTTGTGGGTCTAACCTCCATTCTGTAGTCGGCACCAGTGTTCCCCTGGACAACTCGTCCGCCCAAACATTGAGACTTCCTGCAATGTGGCGAGGGACCGGCATGATCCCGTACTGCAGGCAGATCTCGAATAGGATGGAGGCTTCTTCCATAAGGGACTTCGAGTGGGTGCCTCCCCCTTTCTTCACATACGCTACTGCCGTGGCATTGTCGCACATGATGCCCACCACTTGATGTTCTAGTCTCGTGCTGCAGGTTATAAGCGCCTTCCAGACCGCTCTTAGCTCTAGAACATTGATATGAAGGTTCTTCTCCTCCTCGTCCCATACGTTGGACACAGCTTCCCTGGAAAGGTGAGCACCCCAACCTGTCAGAGGCATCCAAAAAACAGGAGTAAATTCAGCACAGGTTCCTGCAGTGGTATTCCAACTCCTAGGTTGTCCTTCACCGTCCACCACTCTAAGTTCTTCCTCGGGAGACCTTGGAGTGGGATGACATCTTTCCAGCTGCTCCGTGGTTGCCACGCTGTTTTCCGAAACCAATGAATTGGTTTCACCCGCCAGTGGCCTAGCGGGACCAGTCTGGCGTTGGAGTCCAAGAGCCCAATGAGCGACGCCAACTCCTTTGCCGTCGCTGCGGTTCTCTTGTTGAAAGCAATCACCGAAGTCTTTGTCTTTGCAATCCTCTCCTGCGTGGGTCTTATCAACATTGTCACGGTATCGAACTCCGCACCCAGGAACACAAAGCTGGAGCTCGGAGCAGGTCTCGACTTCTTGAGGTTTATTCCAAGTCCCAAATGCAAGAACAGGGAGTTGCACATTTCCCACTGTCGTGTAGAAGAACCCTGTCTTTGTTCTGAACCAGCCAATCGTCCAGGTAAGCATGAGCTTTGATGTGATGTAGGTGCAAATATGCCAAGACTGGTTTCAACATCCGGGTAAACACGTATGGAGCCGTTGCTAGCCCGAATGGAATAGAGGTGAACTGGAACGATTTCCAACCTGTTACAAGGCGGAACAGGTGTCGAACCGAAGGATGGAGGGGATGGTCTCGAAAGGGCGAACGATCCCGTGGTTTGTCTGCGGGTTTCTTGCTGCTCCCTCTTCCCCCATATAGTTCATTCCAGTGTCCGGACGCCGGCTGTTGGATCCTGGCATAAACTGTCTTGCATTTTGAGCCCCCGCGGTTCATGCTTGTAGAGGCTTGGACGGGTCTCACATTTTCTTTGAGCTTGGGAGCCAACTCTTTGAGTAGTTGACCATTAAACAAGTCTCCCGAACCATGCACTGGTAGAAGTCTCAACTTGCCCGCTACATCCGCCGGGATTCCTGTCGCAGATTCTAGGAGGGCGTCCCGTCGGCGAAAAGCATTGTTCATAAGAAGGCGGCACTGCCAATTAAAACTGTCCTTGTGGAAGGATGACGCCCTCTTAAGAAGGTGCATGCACTCTCTAATCGTCCTATTTTCCCTGAGTTCTGGGTTGACCAGGGCCATTGCCTTCAAAGCTGCCGTCGACGACGAGTAGATCAGCCCTGCCCGAGAGCTAGCCCTCATGCTGGCCCTCAGCATAATGTCGTCTTCTTCAAATTGCTGGGTGAGAGTCTTAATAAACGACGGGTTCTTCAGGATGGAATCCAGCTCGACATTACATTGTTCTGTCACATATTTGGCCTCCTTGAAGGTCCGAAACCTCTTTTTATTCGGAGCACCTTTCCCCATAGACTTGAAGAACATATGTGATTTCTTTGGATCGTGAGGTGGCAGGGGTTTTGAAGATGAAATTGGCAGTTCGTTCGTCCTTGTTAAGGACTCCGTGTTAGGCAGTTGCCTAAACATCACTGCGGATTGTGGTAGACGAGAGGGTTGTTGCCTGCGATTACCCTCATTCGCTAACGTATCCATGGGGTGGGGGGGGGGGGGTCATTTGGATCTTCCACTGGCGGTGGCCCCTCCTTGACGAAACGAGTCTCAAATGCTTGAGAGCCACCTCCGTATACTCCGCCCAGGGAATATACGCTGGTCCTTCGTTGAACGGGTCATCCTTGTTGTACCCTTCTGACTCTCCGTCACTATCGAATGGGCCGTCACTGCCGTCCTCCCCAGTTTTTATCCATCCAGTCACTCCTTCGCCGTCTCCCAAACCCTCTTTCCCTTTTCTCTTCCTTGAGTTACTGTCCACTCCTGAACTACATGGGGCAGGAACTCCCTCACTTGCGGTCGAATGCTCTACACCCCTTTGAGGTGCCGATATCAAAATCCGCGCCGGCGACGCCTGTCCGTCAAGTGGCGACTGACCGGCGACTAATTGGCGACGACACATTTTCGGCGACACGTTTACGTCCTCCCGCAGTGGTGACATCGTGGACACGGACGGCGACAACTCAGCAACTTGTGGCGACTTGACGCCTGACCTCACTGACCTGTGACTTGATGGCCTGTTCGATTTTCCTGCTTTCGCAGAGCTTTTCATACGGTCGGAACGACCTCCCGACTTGGTATGGGACACGTCTTTCTCCCCAGACGTTTCCCGCTAATCACGTGGCGACACCTGTCGCCGTGGCAACTGCACAAAGGACGGCGCTCAATGTCTGTCGTAACGCTAGGAAACGGCACCATAGCAAGTCCTAAACAGGCCAGATCCGATAAATGTCTCGATCCTTTGGCTCCCAGATTCTGCACCGATTTCTCCTCCTCCTTGTGTAAGAATGGTTTAAAAATGTGGAGCATATCCGCCATAAAGACGCCGAACTTTTTGTCAATTCCCGACACGGCCGAATCCACCTCGTCAGTGATCCGTTGTGAGACGCGTCGCCTTAGCATCAAAAATCACGTTCGAAGCCAGCAATTCTTCGTTGGAAATGGCACAATTTCTACCTGTACCGTCTCACAAGCCTTAGGATCTATCAGCAACAGTTCATCGTGCATGACCACGCTTTCTTGGATCGCTGCAAATTCATTTTCATTGCTCGACGCCATCTTTGTTTCCTCCTCTTGTTGGGTAAACACCAACGGCATCTCCGGATTTTTGCTCATCTCTGCTAGTCTTTCGTCCACCGAAACTGCAGCTGCTGCTGCCCTGGCCCTCTAATCCACCTTTTGATCCGATTTTTTCCACGTATGCAGACTCTCTTTCACGGTAGATCGATGGTGTAGATTGCACAGTTCACAACTTTAGTGACGAAATTACACGGCCTGCACTCTCGACTAAGTGGGTGAAAATCCCTCGACTGTCTTTTGCACGTACACTTGTCAAACGTCTTCGATTTTAGTCTCTCACGAAGCAGTTCCTTAGCCACTTCCACTGTGGCCATTTTTCTGCCCGAAAAAGTTGATAACTTCTCTTCCAATCGTCAAAACGAAGGTAGCGATGTACAGCATGTCCTACACAATGGCGTGCTCAAAATGTGATGGGGGGACCAAACAAGATGGCGGCCTCCTGGATAGGAGTGGCAGCGCGCCAGGCGGGAGTGGAGAGAACGTTTTGGTACAAGCTAAAAAAGAGTTTTTTAGTTGATAAATGAGCAGCAATAGCGTAAAATGGTGATTTTAAGCATAATTACTGAACTAAAGTATTTGCAGGTAGTAAGAACCATCTTTTCCAATGGCTGTCATAAATTTTGTTGGTCGACTCTCATGGCTTTGCTTGCAATTCTGATGGCTTCTTGATGAGTTTGACGACAGCAGATAGTAGACGACAGTACTCGGAGATTTAGAAGTTGCGGGAACCACATTCCCGATGGCAAATTCGGTGCTATCAAGAGGAAGCTGCCTTGGCAGGCCTAATTTCCTGGAGGACTTGTGGTAGAAACTTGAACGGGAGGAAAAAGGTATGACGGTGACGTGATGTGAAGAGGTTTGGAAATTACCACTGTAGTCGCCGGAGGCCGTTATTTTCCACTGTAATGAGCGGAGGGACACTGGTTAAAATCCACAGATTCGTCGCTCCCCTTAGACTTCATCTAAATATCCAAAGTCACAAAATAAGTCTTACGTTAATATAATGTTCACTCAACTTTAACGTAGTTAATTGCAAATTTTCGGTGGTTTTATATCTTCGTAAGATCATCCACCTTCTCAAGGCTGCACAAACCAGGAACACTTGCATGCATGGGAAGTTGTGTTGATCTTAAGAAAACCACTTTCACTCCGTTCTTGTAGTTGCAATGGGAATCATTAGCGATGGTGGCTCCCTGTGTTTATTCATTGTCAGCTGAAAAGAGGTGGCCTCGCCATTTCTCAGGTCACAGGACAATTCAGACGTCACAATTTTCGTCATGCCTAGATACTCATGAAGGGGGACGTAGGCTTTTCAGAATGCTGTATCGAAATACATTCCAAAGATCTCAGGTGGGGTTAAAAACTTGAGTTAGATTTCAGTAGCACTTTGGTGCGATCCTACACAATTCGGTGTTTTTTTTTAAGATGTGATGTTCAGCTACGCCATTCTTTCTGTCATTCTTCGCCACTGCTTGCATGTGTTCAGGTTCTCGTACCCAAATTAACTTCTATGTCTCGCCCACATGAATGGAGTCACAGTGAGAGCATGGAATTACGCAGTAGTTTTGGTATGTGGTAAGTTGATTTTTTCCAATTGGAGGTTGGACTCAAAAGCGTTAGTAGTCTCGGTGCTAGAGGAGGACCATCTTTGGAGTAAGACTTTTTGTTGTGGTTTTACCTCAGTGGTGTGCTTTTGCTCAGTGTCGCAGTCTGGAATCAGTTGATGTCGACCTATGCATTAAGCAGGGTTCGCACACATCAAAAAAAATCTTTATAAGCACTTTTAAGGACTCAGAAGCACTTTATAATGACAATTTGTAAGCACCTTTCAGTAACAATACAGCCTAAAAAGTCATGCTTCCAGTAACGCCTTGAAAATAACTTAGGTTAGGTAGGTAAGATTTTTTTAATGTTTTAATAATAACCAAATGTACTGTACACTAACCTTAAATTTTTCTTTAAACGTAGCACTAAAAGTTGAGTTTTTGTTGCAATTTAAATTACATTTATAAGAAACAAGTCGTATTTTCAGGCCCAAATAAGCACTTTTAAGGACCTTTGGAGCTTACTGTATTTGGATCATGAAAGCACTTGTAAGGTCCTTACAAATGCCAAAATTAAAATAAGCACTGTAAGCACCCTGTACGAACCCTGTTTAAGGATTGGGGGGGTGTTCTTGAAGTAGCATTAAACCCCTTTTTGACAAGGACCTGTCTGATGCGATTGCTCTTTCCTGGAGCGTGTGACCACCTGGATTGGCACGTCGGTGGGCGTCGTTGGATTTTGACTTTCCTTTCACTTTTTAACCTTAGTGATCGCTCCATTTAAAGTTAAAATTAGTATTTATTTTATCCTAAAATTCTCACCTTTAGATAACCCACTCCCACTTGTGCTCAACCGAATAATTCTAACAACGATTGTGAAGAGTAAGTGTGGAAGGGCCTACTAGGAATCAGTAGAGCGCCACATTGCTGGGAGCCAATGAACCTTGTTATTAATGTTTTGTGCAATGTGGCATTAATATTTACGATATTAAGCATAAATCTAAAGGTAAGTATTTTGGGATAAGTGGGTACTAATTTTATTTCTAAAATGTACGCTTTTTTTAAACCTTTTTTGACACCTTCGATACTACCGAATTTGATAGAAGTTTTGGTTTTCGATACCACTACCGATACCAAGAAAGTATCGGTATTGAAATTTGATAGCTTTGCCCACCCCTGACCGACACCAAGGCAATGTTATTTATTTACTATCCAGTTCAACGGAAAAGCTGCCTTGCGATAAACTATGTGTATTTATTTCAGCAGAATATACAATGTGCAATACACGCTGAATCAAAATGTGCAGTAAAAGCATATGAAAATAAATGTGGAAGGAGGTGAGCAACAACATGCAAACCTACACAAAACAGATAATTATTAGAGTCGATTAGACTCTTATGCGAACGGTCTGTCTGTCGGGGTGTCTGTGTTTCGCGCCATAACGTTTTAACGAATTATCGGATTTCTGTCAAATTTTTCACACACATTCTATGGCACATTTCTAGGTCTAAGTTCGAAAATGAGCCGAATTCGTTGGGAAAATCCTCCACAAGAAATAATCAAAGATTTTTGTTCGCAACAAACGTACGAGGTTCGTTATTTTTTCTTCAGCCGACTAACGTCATCCATCCACGACCAACTACTGGGAACTATGTAGCCTTCGTCAGCGGCTGATGTCACCACCAACCGACCAATGACTGGCAACTTGCTATTACCATTATACTGATCACTGACGTAAGCACGCGGCCCACTGATCTCATGCGTACGAACTAGATAAAACGCTTGTATAGTCATTTTGGCATGCGAAATTAGTGCAGACTTGGGCTACTTGTTTGGACAATCGTTCATGACTTTAATGCTTAGTACTTTTTTTTGAAGGGGGGGGGGGAGAATTATTTAAAACAACTTCTACTGTATGACATTTGTTATTTTGTTGTCAGGGGAGAGGGAATCAAATTCATAAAATTACTTTTGAGCAATGATTGTGCTATTTAGATATTTCATCGTTATCAGTCGTGTGATGTGGCAACGTCGCAGTTGGATAAATGAAATGTGCAAAACGCCGAGACTAAACGGTTTGGAGGCCTCCCGTATCATAAAACTGCCAAACGGTGCTTAATATTTTTAATGTTGTTTCAGTTCACTAGTGTTCTAATTAAACTTACAGTTTAAAATGAAACCAATAGAATAATCATAGTGGGCTCGTCTTTAATTGAAAGGTGTGCGCCGCCATGCCATCCATCGCAGTTAATGATCAAAAGCAAGAAATGCAAGCGACCACTGGTTTTAAGGTTGCATATGCGTCGTGGAACCGCGACCAACACATCTAGTAGGTGAGAACGCAATGCTAAAAAAAGTTGGGAGTTACACGGAATGTAAAAGTTTGGCCACCTGCTGAAATTTGTTGGTTAGGTGGTATTATTCAATACTAGAAGGGGGGGGGCCAACTTGGCAGGCCGCCATCTTGGAAAATGGCGGCCGGAAAACAGTTTTTTTGATTTATCTCAAGAACAGTAACTCCAATCAAAAAACTTAAAAATGCAAATTTGTTCAGCACATCATTCTGCACAAAACATATTCCCATCAACTTTTTAGTGGAGGCAACGGTTAAGAAGAAAAATCAGAATAAAACTATTACATACCTTTTGCGGGCAGTGTGATAAGCATACATAGTACTACATTCGAGTCTATAACGTTTGACCTAATACAGATAAACGAATGAGGATTAAAGCGTTAGAAAGGTACGATTAATACCTTTCGAATGCTCTAAACTACATTTATGTAACTTTATTAGATCAAACTTTACAGATTAAAACGTAATATAGTATATGTTTACTGCAGCCACGTAAGTGTGCCACTCACGTACTATTACGTTCGAACCTGTAAAAACTTTACCGAATATAGATACTTGAATGCAATCGTTTGAAAGGTATTAACCACCCATTTTGAACCCCCCCTCCCCCCAATCTCGCGACGCACCATTAAGCTTCAACCCCCCACCCCCGTTTTGAATGCTTCAAATCCCACACGTGAAACTATGTTATATTGGACGATTGGTCACAGACTCAAAAGAGGAAGACTATATTTTTGGAATAAATGTTAATTTAATATTTTTTCTCAAATGCTGGTGTTGAACATGGCTCTTATTCAACCATTAATTAATTATTTATTCAAACAAATACGTTCTTCCTTTACAATATTAACGCCATGGACTAAGGACTGTGCCTAATTCCAACACATTGTGCATAATCCACAACACACATTGTGGTACTTCCAATTCCAACACACCTGTTATTGAGGATAAGTACAAAAACTTCAAAACGGAGGTGGGGGGCGGGGTGTGAATTGAAGCTTAATGGCACGTCGAGAGCTGGGGGGGG
>JAHWFP010017680.1:0-38913 GCA_023313725.1 Lithobius niger | reverse complement strand
GCTATACTATACTGTATACTGTTGGCCGTTTTTGTGCTGCGTAGTGCATTGCTATCCAAAATAGAGCTTAATTTGTCAAAGTATGGACGCTAAAAACCAACCATTGACAAGTCCTCCCCTTCGTATTCTTCCCCCTTTCCCCCCCCCCCCCCCCCCCCAACTAGGTTCCGCATCAGATTCTTAAGTTTCTTTCCTCATTTTCCTTTTCCCAGCCCTACTTTTCTCCTTGTCCCGTTGATGTTTTATAAATATATTTGATTGTTATGAAGGCCAAGCCAAGCTGCTGTGTTAATTTTTATTTTTGATGGGCAGCCTAAGCAGTAGTTTTAGAAATAAAAAAAGTTATTAGGGAATTAAGATAAAGTTTTTCAACATGCCTTTTAATACATGGCTGTGAAATGACCCAGTCTGTTAAAGGATCATGCTGTGAAATTAATGTTGGTGAAATGCATTACTGCATTACTACGAAATGATCATTTCTCTTGAAATGAGTACTGAGTGAAATGAGTACCAGCGAAATGAGTGTGCAAAGTGGTTGTCTGTGAAATGAACGACCCATAAAAATAAGAAAGTCATGCGTTTTCTAGTAGTAGGGTAGGGGGGGGGGCTAAAGCGAGGAGTAAAGTTTGTAGCCTAAAAAAAATATTTAACCACTGAAATCGAAAGATTAAACGTATGTTTAAACTTAGGAGAACAACTATTATTTTTGAGTAGTAAATATAATAATTTTCTTACATAGCCCTAACCCCTAAAAAGAGTAAATTTATTAGCTCCTTTCTTGTAGTTGGTTATGCAGTTTGTGGTTTGCTTACGTCTTATAACAAAATCAACACTCGCTATTATAATGAAGTCAATACACCCAATTTCAAAACAGTGACTCGGCTCGCACATCGCTTATCACGTGATAGCGTACGGTTGCCTTTTGTCGATGCAGACAAGAAAAGCTCAAAAGGAAAACCAGTGGAGAAAAAATTGGGAGCAAGGGAAGCGCTGAGCTGTTTGCGTGAGATTGGCGACAGTGGTGTCCTCGGACCGTTGGCAGTATGAACTACAACAAACATGGCGGCGATCTAGGCACTTTCATGAATCGAGGCAGACAGCATCATGGATTTTGCCAATTTGTGTAACTGGTAGTCTTTGAAATGTGTTGATTACAAGAGGAAACAATAATATTTAGTGTTTATAGTGATATCCGTACTGATGACTCTTAAATCACCACCATTTCGAGAGGTAGTCGTGTCTGCTGTCACAGCCATGTTTTTCTTATTTACCAAGCATGGTCCAGCTACCTCATTGCTTCTGACGATGATATAGCCTAGCTAGCCAAAACTAATGTCGACCTACGAGAGGAAGTCAAACTGCACGAGAGAGTGAGAGGGAAACGCCAAGTTGTGCAAGAGGGAGGAGAAAAGCCAACTATTAAATATCGTGGGTGCATCATACTGCGTGTGTTTATTTATCTGCATAACAATCTTATCCCGGACTAGATTTTTTTGTAAACATGCATGCTTTAAAAACCAAAGGGGAGAAGCAAACGTTTTTCACAGCAATGTACGAATTGGCCTGTTTTCTTGCGTAGCCTGGTTATAAATGTATTGGACCGGGCTGTACAAATTACATTATGTAAAACAGACACTTGCCGTGATTAATCATGACTCTACAATACATTATGGGCCACACTAAAAACACACAACCTAAAATTTTCCCGAGTTAATATATTTTAAAGTTCTTTTTTAAATATTTAAAAAAACAGGACTTTTGGCCTTGACTTGGCTCACACTGTTTTGGCTACCTGCCACCAGGTGTCACCTAGTTACTGGTTACGGGCTACCGGCGTTTGTCATGACCGATATAGAGTGTGGCGTTGTCCCACTCTACCTGACATGACTCATCGTGATCAGACGTGCAAGTTGGAAGTAAAATGTTTTCGATGATTTTCAATCAGTGTCCGACTGACTCTATCCTGGCAGTGAGAGAATCAATGGCATCATCCTAAAATTTCCTCATAAAGTGGTGCTGAAGCAGGTTCTGAACCCTGTCTGACAAACGAAGTAACGGCCTGATGCAAGTTTTGGACGACAATAACTCCACACATCGCACATTGACCAGTACCTGGCTTCGCCATTGTCTTTCTGCGAACTGCTATCCTACTCCCTGCATTGAACATTTTTGTTCTGAACCGCAATCATCCTACCTGTACCAACACACAAGAGGGAGGTCGGAGTATGAACGCAAACAAACAGGAAAATGACTTTGATTTTTAGGGAAATTATTTAATTGAATTTTATGTTGGACCTACAATGCATTGCCGTAAATGCATAATAATACTATCACCGTTCTTAGCTTTGCCTTTACTGCATATACATTGATTCAACTGTGCTCGATTTGTTATGCTTATAACGAATTGTTGACTAACTTTTTGCTGAAATTGTTTCCTTTCCCGTAATATACATAATACCGTTACATTAGTGTATGCCCCAACCTTTATGAACGACTTTCCTGCGGATGCCATACCAAATATTGTCTGACTACCGCTGCAAATATTTTGGCTCTTAACGATTGTCTCAGATCAGGGCCTGCCGCATGTAGCATTGAAGGTGGTGGGGTCTTTCTATTTTCACCTTACCTTCCTATCTACAATGGCAGACTCCTATACTCTTTCAGATGAAGGGCAAAGTGCGGCTGCTTCACCCGCAACTAGGCTTTCGTTTGCTGCTAATGACTTTACTTTGGTACCCCCGAACTCACGTGCATTGAGGTTCTGTATTACAGGGGACGTGATGTGATTTGGGGATGCATCATTCGCTTCATCTATGTCCCCGGTTTATATCGCTCATCAAGATGATGACCACGACGATGAAGTTGAGAGCATTGCCAGTGAAAGGGATGGTGCTAGTCTAACTCATGCGAATGGCTTGCCACATGATCAGCAGAGGGGTAATGGTAGGTTTCTTAGCTACTTGGTTTAGGGCAGCGCCTTGGGGAACTAGCTACTAGAGTTGCTGCAAATGAACATAGGTTTCACCAGCGACTGGACGAATCGCTAGCCTCACTACAAGAGAGAGTAGGAAAAGACATTGATCACAGCTTAGCAATTTTCAAGGAAAGGTTGCATTTTCACGAATCCTTGCTTGACAACAAGTTAGTTGTGCAGGAAAGACGCCTGGAAAACTCTCTTCAGGTAACTGCGAATGTCTCGGCAGCTCACTTCGAGGTGGAAGTTAAGCTGTGTTCTTCAGTGCAAGCAACTTCCAGCAAGCATCACGGCCAGTGTTTATCTTTCGATACTAGATTGTCTAACGCTGCTTCCAATTTAGCAGCTGACATTTCTTCAGTAGAAGATGATAATGCTTTGGTTTAAGGTCAGGTAAGTGAGATTTATGGCCCACTCGAGATTATGGGTTCAGACAAGTCAGTACGTGCTGATATACGTATCGGCTATAAGCTCACCGAGTAAGCAATGAACAGAATTTTATTGGCTTTTAAGTGTTTACCTAGCTAGTGTGCAGAATAATGGCTGTGCTGTAGACCCCACAGGTGACCCAAGTGCTGTATCAAAAACTCCTGCTAACTCCCACCCCACTCCCAGACTTACAAGGTGGCTCAAGTATTGTATCAAAAATACCAGTCAACTTCCCCCACCCCAGATTTATAAGATGACCCAAAAGTTGTTTCCAAAACTCCTGTTAACTCCCCCACCCCCAGATTTACGAGATGACCATCTGCTGTCTATAAACCCCCTGGTGGCTCCCCCACCCCTGTCGAACGAGGTGTCCCATCAGTCATTGTTGCTGCATCCATTCCTTTTGTGACTCCACTTATTGTGACCCCACCTAGTGTGACCCCACCAAGTGTCATCCCGCCAGTGTCAATTGGAAAACCACCAGCTTCAAGTGCGTTCCCCTACTGTGTATCAAACACCCCCACGCCGCCCTGGAGTTCCAGCGTCACTCTTGAAGCTGAAACATTTTTTAGCGTAATCTCTTCTGTACACATGTTTTCCCCAAAACTGTTGCGTGATGTTAACCTTCGTAACTGGCAAGATACTGTAGATGTGTATGTATCTGAAAAGGGTCTCTGGTGAGTCATTAGACACTCTTTTATGCATTGTATTGTCAGGTAGGCACAGGGTTGGTGGGTAATCCATTCGTCCCCTCTAACCTCCTTGTCTGCAATTATGACAGCATTTATAGCTGACCACATTGAAGTTAAGCCCGGTGGTGTAATTCTGACAGAGATCAACACTATGCGGCAGCACCCAGATCAGTCCCCAGCAGCCCTTCTTGCTAAGTCATGTCGACTTCAACGTCACCTTGACGACATTACCTTGATCCCAATGATCTTAAGTGGTTCGTCTGAATCGGTTAGAGACCTAGTGGCAACCCAGTGTCCCTCCACCATCAATCAGTTGTAATTCATTATCCGTGACCTGCTCCAGTGGCGCAGGTTCCCGCCAAAACCTACAGCTAAACCTCTCCTGGTTTTCGTGGTCCTCAACAGAACTCTCAGGCTAATGTGTCCCTGAGCTGAGCTCTGCCAATGTGTCGAATTGCAATATGTCTGCATCAATTGTTCTCTATGTTGTCTTGAATACTGTTCAGGGAAGGGGTAACTCTCCGGCTCCAGCCACTCAGTCTTCTGGGGTTGCGTTTCAATCGGCTTCCTTAGCTAGGGGTAACCCAGCACAGTCCTCTTCGGGGCGAACTGGTGCACTGTGCCCAATCTTAGCGGTAGTTCATCAGCTCCTGTTGTTAATGCGTCTCCTGTTGTTACCAGTTCGAGTTTGCCTGCGAGTCAGCAAGGGCCGGTTGGGTCTTCCGGTGATGTCACTTTCTCACCTCCACCTCCAGTCAAAGTGGTCAGGCACATTCTGATGGGCAATCCGGTGTGCATAATGCTGGGCTGTGGTGGATTCCTTCCCCAAGACCCACCACCTGATCCAAGGCCTTTTTCTCGTTGCAATTAGCTACCTCACTAAGTATGGGTCAAAGACAACATCCATCGATGGTGTAATGTCGTTGGGCATATTCCAAGAGATTGTCCATCTCAAAGCCAGGACGTTCCTACCCGCAAAGCGGACGAAGGCTCGAGTTTTTCATATGTTGACGCTGTGATTAAAAACTCAACTTTTGCCTGTTGCCTCAATTCTGGTTCCAAGTGTAACACTGTTTGCACGCGAATTGCCCCACACGTCCTAATGCTTCCATACATGGGTACTTCTTCCCTACTCGCCAACGGAACTGGTGGCTTACATCCAGTTGGAGAGGTGACCTTGACTGTACAAGTGCATCGTAGGCACACTTCCATTAATTTCATTGTTTTTGACAACCTTAGTGACAGCTGCCCTCTCGGTAAAGACTACATTAAGAAGTCAGGGATTGTACCCGACCTTGCCAATCGCCATACCTATTGCAACTCCAACTTCACAGATGCGTTCCCACTGCATGAATGGTTCTGTAAAAAAGACCCCACCTGTGATGCACATTTGTATGGAAGATCGAAAATGTTTCACCGGACGACGGTCACTTCAATGTTATGACCCTGGAACAGTTCTTGGAACTAAATGGTTTGCTCGACACCAACAAGGACATCTTCCCTGAAAGACCTGGTCTCACCAACCTTGATTCATATGAAATCAAGTTCAAAGAAGAGCCCCGCCCGCATGTTGCGAAATATCACCATCAATCTCCACAGATGAGAAAAGATATGGTGAAGATGATCTGCCAACTTGGGAAGAAAGACTAGACTGAACCCTCTGTCAGCACTTGGGGATCGCTCTTCTTCATGAAACGAAAGAAGGACGGAACTTTTGCTCGATCCTTGACTACCGTCTTCAGATTTCCCAGCTGAAGAATGACAGCTATCTCATGCCGAGAGTTGAAGAGATGCTCAAGTTTCTTGCTGCTAAGAAATATGTCTCTGTACTCGATGGCAATTCTAGCTTTCACCAAGTGTTCATCATCGAAAGTTTGCGTGACTTTACCACGTACATCTGCAGTGAAAGGAGTTACCGATAGAAGGTTTTACAGTTTGGACTGAAGAACTCCCCTGACACCTTCTAGAAACTGCTCACCACAGCCCTTGGCAACCTCATCGGCAAAGTCTGCCTTGTACATCGACGACATCATCCTGGCTACGACTACGTGGGAAGACCACCTTAGAGCGATCCAGCAAGTTTTCGCTAGGCTTCGTACTCATGGCTTCACCTTGAAGTGAGCAATGTGTAACTTTTGCCTTCCCATCCTGACTGTTCTTGGGGTTTCTGTCAGTGCCAAAGGGATTCACCTCATGGGCGAGCACACTGCTGCTGTGTCCCACTTCCCTTGCCCAAAGGATGTGAAGAGTCTTCAATGTTTCATGGGACTCGCGAACTATTTCCGCAAGTCTGTCAAAAACTTTGCCACCATTGTGTAACTGATGACGTCCTTGACCAATGTGACACGTTCATCTGGACGCCTGAGGCTGAAATAGTTTTTCAAGAGATCAAGAGCCGGATCTTCAACTCCGATGCTCTGCAGCTTCCCGACCATTAGAAATCTTTCCAAGTTAAAACCGATGCATCCGGTGATGGTGTAGGTGCAATGCTTATGCAAAGAGAGAGATGGGGTAAGACGTGTCATCGAATTTTCAGGCAGAATCTTCAGTGACAGGGAGAGAAAGTACTCTACTTAGGAGAAAGGGGCTCTCGCGGTGGTCAACTCAATGAACGCTGGCGTCATTTCCTCAAAGGTTCGCACTTCACTTTGGTCACCTATTGTGAAACATTGAAATGGGCTCAGTCGAGCACTCACAACACTGCCAGATGGGCTTTGCATCTTCAGATGTACAATTATTCGGTGGTCCATTGCCCTGGTAACACAAACGTCGTGGTCAATGCACTCTCACGAGCACCCCCTCTACCGGTGCTGCAAATCCGTTTGCAACCCAAATTTCTTTGGAAAAGCAGCATCAGCTCCATGACGCGCAAGCTACCGACCCAAGCATTGTACAGGTGAGGAACGTTCTAACCCAACCGAGAGACACGAAATAGCCATTTTCAAAGACTTCATCATCAATTTCATCAATTTCATCAATTTCATGGACTTCATCATCAATTACTTCCAAATGCATGATAGGGCTG
Source organism: Lithobius niger (assembly GCA_023313725.1). Classification (NCBI taxonomy): domain Eukaryota; kingdom Metazoa; phylum Arthropoda; class Chilopoda; order Lithobiomorpha; family Lithobiidae; genus Lithobius; species Lithobius niger. The sequence goes on along the minus strand of JAHWFP010017680.1, from coordinate 31,793 downwards.
TCTGCTATGAAGGCATGGCTGCGTGCAAGTGAATAGGACTTTTTGACTGCTTATGACAGTATGTGACAGATTGTCTGCGACTCATGTTTCTGCTGCAGCAACATGATGCACTTCTGTCAGACCACCTAGACTATGTAAAAGCTCTGTTCCATTGTGTATTGGCTGGGGATGTTCAGTGGTGCCAAGCGATACGTCCATTCGTGTCACCGATGTCAAGTTTCGAAACAATGCCAACTTGCCAAGAAAGGACTCATGGTCCCAGTCATACCTTCAGGTCCAATGACCTGCCTGGGCATTGACTTTGTTGGCCCTCTGCCTACTACGACTTATGGAAACCGTTTTATCCTGTCGATCGTGGATCGTGGGTTTCGTTAACCCCGACTCGTCATGCGACTGCCCGCACCGCAGCTATACATCTTTTCAAGGATGTCATCCATATCCATGGTCCTTCCCAGATCATGATATCCGACAATGGACTTGTGTTTGTGTCGAAGCTCATCGATGAACTCGCTCAGCCAACTGGGACTGAAATTCACCACATCAGTACCTATCATCTGCAAACGAACGCTACGGAACGCGTCAAAAGGACTCTGAAGAGTGCCATCTGTGTTTACGTGGACATGAAGTACACAACATGGGGTCCTCTTCTACTAAATCTTGAGGTGGCTTTCCGCACCATGCCTCATGCCAGCACCAGTAACACGCCCTACTACCTGGTCTATGGTCAGCACCCTTGGGGCATTGCCAAGCTTATTTGTTTACCTGTGCAGACGCCGAACCAAACTCTCGACGAATACCAAAGAACACCAACGTGCAACGTACAGGATGCAATAGATGTTGCCCATGCACACTTGCAATAAGCTGCCTGTACCCTGAACGGTAACTATGACAGTCGCCGTAGAGACAGTCACTTCGCAGTTGGTAAGCTCGTCAAGATCAAGGCTCACTACTTGTCCAACGCTGCCAAAGGAGTTGTGAAGAAGCTGGCTCTATTATACATTGCTCCCTACAATGTAATCAAAAGGAAGCATGATTTGAATTACGTTGTACAAAACGTAGATGCCCTGCAGGACACTCACACCCTGAACGTTATGGACGTGGAACCGTACTACGATCCAATCATCGTGACTGATGACGCGCAGCCTGCTGCCTCGGCTGACGAAGAGCTACCCTACTTTCACTCAGACTTGTCTGTGGTTGTGCTTGGTCTCAAGCTCCCACCTGTGCTACGCACCTGGGATGATCAACATCCTATATCCTTGGATGACGGCAATACGTCGTGCAAGGAGGCATCAAATATCTGTTGCAGAAGTCCAAAAATACAACGTTATTCCTTTCTACTGCTTAGGGGATAAAGTGAAAATGGTCATGTCGAGTGAAGATGATGATGAGCCCAAGTTCGTCAGCCTGTTCTGTATCATCAACCTCAGGACTCAGTTCCTTTATGGAATTGAGAGCGTGAATGACATGGACAACATTCGTCAACAAGCCCACGTCTTCAGTCTTGAACCACTAGCGCAAGTACAGTATTGGACAATGAATTTTAGACAGTTTGGAAGGGGCAACTAGAAGTCTACATCTATTAATCATGCCTGGTTATGGGCAATCCTTGAATATTACGAAGTTGCTAAATTCAATAAACGAATAATAATACCCGTAAAATAAATACAATACTGTGTCTGCGATGCAAGTGAAAAAATAAAACATGTTGAACACAGAATGAAGTCAGTCAATCACATAATACTGCAAAATTCTATTTATAGAATCTGGATAGGCCAAGAAAATGTGGTGGCTTCTTCAGTCCCAGTACAGGACAGGAAAATTATTATTATGCATGACAAAACCTATCAACTGACTTTAAAAGTATTATGCCATGACAGTCAATTTTGCGGTGTTGTTTTAAAGAAATGCATTCAGAAACTTTGAATTTAGGAATAAAAAAGCTGTGGAAAGACAATCTTAGGGTAAAAAAAAACTGGAAAAAAACAGCCAACAGAAAAAAAAAAACAAAGAAGAAGATTTCCGCAAGACGAAGGCCCAGGGAAAAAGGAATGGACAGTAAACAGTCAATGGAAAAAATATGCCGTGAAAATAAAAAAAAAAAAAAAACCTCGAAGATCACCGTAGGAAAACAACAGAAGGAAAACAATCCGAGGAAAAAAACCGAGGAAAGAACCGTGAGGAAAGAAATTTCTTACCTAACCTAGCTTGTTTAATATTTCTAATGCGTGGTCCAGTGACAACTCGAACCACTGCATTGTGACGGAGGTTGGCACTAATGACCTAGTTGTCGACGCACCATTAAGCCTCACCCCCCCCCCCCAACCCAACCTATAAAAACAAAACAACAAAAAACACTAAAGAAAAAAGTAAACAGTTTCCTTCGGTTATTTCCGTGGCCTTTTTTTTTCGTGCCTTCTTTTTTCGTTTGACCTTTTTTCAGTCTTTACTTTAGTCCTGATCCACATTCGGAGTTTCATTTTCTGGCAGTGTGTTGCCAGCAGTTGTGATTTGTAGAGGTTTTACAATGTTTACTCTTCCCGCGCGAGCCCCCCCCCCCCCCTTCCTTTCTAACGCGAAGCGCGGTCTGACTGAGTATTGTCCGAGGGACCATGCCGAGAAAAGAAGCTCCCGAGTTGAATACTTTCATCAATCAAAAAAGAAAGTTAGAGGTTAGAAGTGATCAGATACCGTGCTAGTTCTAACTGTGAGTTGAATGAAGTTGAATAGAAGATTTATAAGCTGATCTGGTCGAATGAATATTGATGTTGATGTTCTTGCGACTTTGTATTCCGTGCCCCCTCTCCATTAAGAGGTTGCCTCAGTTGTCGACTTAGGGATTAACGTTTGGAACTGAACGTTTCACACAATCAGGTCACAAAACATGGGGCAATTTCGCGGAAAATGTTTCCAATATCAACTCACGTGTGCCGAATTTGACTTCAACGAATGCAAGCCCTTCTTTTTTGGTTGGTTTGGGGGGATTGCCCACAGCCTCCTCTCTCCCCCCCCCACCCCCTTCCCCTAGTGATTCCGCCCATGCACTTCAGCCAATAATTAAAGGATAAAGGAAAACTAAGCCCAATGTTTCCGGAATTTTTATTTGCAGCTTGTATTTTGTCGGTGAATATTATTCTCCAAACTAAAGTCATTAACACTATTTTCTTACACCAGGTCAAAAGTGAATTACGCCAATGTTGAAATCGCAACAAGCCTTGTCCTATCCAGACTAAATTACTAAAGTTCAGTCTGCAAGTCATTGGGTACTTCGATCATCTCTACCCGCACGCGAGAAATGGACTCGTCGTCCAATAGTGTTTAACAGCTAAAACGGACTTAAATGTCGTAATTATTGGTCGTAACAGTTTATAATTATCCAACATGCGACATGAAATATGCATTCTGAAACCAATACCTTAAAACAATCGCACTTCCGCAGCCATTCACGTCCTGGAGGAAGTAATCCGTAAAGGAGAGTTGCAGAGAAGCCAACATTTTTCTGTCTAAATTTCATTGTCCAATACTGTACATAAATGCAATGGGCCTGAAGGAGTTACCACCGACAAATTTTCCGCTGAATTAGGTGGCAACTCACAAGTAGAAAAACTTTCCTTCAAAAGTGATGTTCAGTCCTGCCATAGCAAACTGTCTTTGCGGCCCATGACTTACCTATGTCTTCGTTCACAGTTCTTCGTTTGCTGACAAAAGGGAAGATATGGTTGGGGATTCGAATGAGTGGGAAGTCAAGTCACACGACCAATTCAAGATGCACATCACCCTGAAGAAGAAGCCAGGTTTCACTTGTTTGAAGGGTTACATCTTCATTGAGTCATCCCAAGCGCAGTGCCCATAAACCTCTGCACTACAGAACCATGAGAATTATGCAGTTGAAGAGAGGCGACGCGCAGGAGTTAGCCTTCTCTTAGGGCTAACCTCGGATTGAGGTGTACTGTTACCTAATCTGTTGGTTTTCATGTGCCTCACTGATAATGGTCGGATGCACTGGGTGTTTTCAGGTTTCATTCTTGTACTTTTGGGCTAGTTTTCGACCATAGACATTGTTTAGAATTCTCTTGTTGAAGCGGAATGGTTTTGATTCGATTTTTGCTGAATGTCCCACGATTTCCGCACCGTTTGTGTTGTATGTGTTTCCTTTTTGTTACGTTGTGTGCCTCAAATCGCGGAAATGAAAGGGCTCCCCAAAATCATCAGCATTTGGGACCATGCATTTGGGACCATCTAACTTGTGAGTGCTGGAGTGGTTTTAAGGGTTGAGTTTCAGTTCAACGAAAGCTTCCCACGAGTTAAGAGAGTTGACTCAGGCTAGGTGGATCAATGTAATACCAAAAGTAGGATTGTTTTCTTTCTCATGCATTATACTTGCCTGCAATCTCCTGGAGGTCAAAATCTGGAGGAGGAGAGCATGTCATGGCTCTCCACTGGCCTTGACTTCGTTGACATTGTTTTGGCTACATGCCACCACGCGTCACATGGCTACGGGCTACTGGTCTTTGCCTGACCTCATCGTGATCAGACGTGCAAGTTGGAAGTAAAATGTTTTCGTTGATTGTCAATCAGCATTCAACTCAGGCTATCCTAGGAATGAGGGAATCAATGGCGTTACCAAAACATTTCCTCACAACTGACTGATTGCGAGAAATAAAAACAAAATTGTTTAGAATTTTCCCTCCAGTACTTATTTTTTTCTTTTAATATCCTCCACACTTCCACTAGTACTTGATGGTTTCTTCTTTTTAGTAATTTCTTTTTTTATTTCTAAAGGGTTGTTACATACATAATGTAGACAATTAAAAAAAAATCTAAAACCCCGTCTAAATACATGAATGCAAAAATACTATGAAATAATTCAAAACTGCCACAAGTGGATGTTCTGGCATGTTACAGGGTGTATGCTGCACGCCAATACCTTCAGTTTGGCAGCCATCCTCACCAAATGGAAGAACGATGCAATACTACAATTTCTATCCCAAACACACCTTCGTTGTTGCAACACAACAGCATTAGAGCTCGTATCCCCAAGGAATGCACTGCTGTGAAGGTACACAAATAAACAGATTAAAGTTTACTCAAACGAAGCAAACTCTAATTTGAAATCCAATCCTAAGGAAAAAGGATGTAGGGGTGACGGGGCGTCGCCTGAATGCTATGAGGGTCTGCTAGCAGTGACAACTTGCAAAAATGATTAAACAAGCAACGAAACAAAGCAAGGCAAATGCTGCGTCAAATGTTGCAGCGTGGTAACCAGCAGGGGAAACACTGCAGGGCTGCGGGGCTGATGACGTAACGACTGCTAACTGCCGTTTGCTACGCTGGATTCAGCTAGTCATTAATAATAAATGTTTTTACCTTCTTACAACTGTGTGTATTAAGTGAACTTTTTTTTTCAAAGCTAGTGTTGAATGCTGATTTTCGAAGTCGAGTGTTGTGAAGAAAGAGTAGACTTATCAGGAAACAATAATCTGGCAGTTTCCTGAAGTGATAAAAAAAAATGCACTTTAATTTCAGCTCTCGGCCTGAATTGTTTTTTTTTTTTTATAATTATTGACATTAAGCCTTAATAATTCTTCAAGGTACAGAAAAGAGTTAATATGCCATGTGGGTACAGTTCTGTTAAAGAAACGAAATTGCTCTTCTTAACTTAATAGAGCAGTGTATTTATGTGTTGGTATTAAACTTAACATTAATGAAGAATAAAAATGCTTAAACCGAAGTAACAACACACTTTTTAAACACACTTAAAACACACTGTTTAACACACTTTATAAACAAATTGCTCAAATTGTCATTTACACAAGAAAAGTACATACAAAATTATTACTAATCCAAGAAAACCAATGGAATATAACTTGGTACCAGAGGTTCCAAACATCAGATGTTCGTACGATGTTCGTACCAGATGTTCTTTTTATCACCAACTTTAATTACAAGAGTTTCCTAGTAGGCTATGCACAATGCACAGAACATTGAAACTGTGCTGTATTAGTTTTTCTTGCACTTTCATTGTAGTTACTTATTTATTTTTGTTATTCAAGCCTTTGGTTTTAGTTTGCAGTTTCGAACACAAAAATGTATCTATGAAGTGCAATTTTTTCTGTGCAATACAACTTTAAGTGAAAACCAACCCAAAGACATTCCTGAATCGTAGAAAATGGTTTCATATCTCGGATTTGAATGCTGTTTCTGAAAGCAGAAAAGTACGTTTGAAGTTTATATGTTTAGCTAATATTGTAGTAAATTAATTAATGGCTGAGCTCAAGCTGCGTAGCAATGAATAAACTCGATCATGAAACGAGTTAAACAAAAGTGATTCTGAACAAAATAGAGTTGAAATTAACAGTTTTTCATAATTTATTTTTTCCAAGAGACACATTTTTATTTATTTATGGAAACGTGTTTTTGTACTCTTAAGATACCATTTAAAACGAAACATTTATTTCCCAGGCAATTTTTCCCCATTTTCACCCCTTTCTGCTACGGATTTCGAATCTTTTTAGCATATGTTTGACTGAGCTGTTTATAGTTTGTACTACTAGCGTCGAGACAACCTCCTCAAGCAGAGTGGCAGCTTCCCCTCCTTCTAATCATCCCGCTATGGCATAGGCCTCATTATGGTTGTGAGTAGCGTTGCAACATGTTTTAATTTTTTGTTAATTAATAACCGTATGCGCCGGTTTTCGTTATGATTTTCTGAACCGTAACGATGAAAGGATTCGACAGGTAGGTGATAGAGTCAATAGCGTGAAAAGCAGCTCTTCTACATAAGGTAATTATTTGGAATAACTACTTTTCACACTCTCGACTTAATTCACCTACCTATTGATTCCTTTCGTCGTTACGGTTAAGAAAATAATAACAAAAATGTGTGCAAACGCTTCTTTACTTTAGAAAGAATTATTTAAGTACGTTAAAATGCTACTCCCAGCCAGATAGTGACTTCGCCGCCATACTATGCAATGTCGATGATAGCACAACAAGAAAACCTGGTTTCGACCAGAACATTAGTAAACGAAAGTTACCTCCATTTGCGACGAAATGGCTGAAGCAGACGAAGCCAACACCAATAAATGTAGTAAGTAGTTTTATTTCTATAACCATATTTCTTTACATCATATCACACAGTTTGCACTATTATAATACATCGAGAATTTGCGTAATCAGAAATAGTATACGCATGCATTTGTGAAACAAAGAACAAATTATGTCACCTACTCGTTTCACAAATGCTTGTATCATTATTTTTATGATTACACCAATTCTAGATGTAACGTTTTCGTTATGATTTTCTGAACATTAACAACGAAAGGAACCGATTGGTAGGTGAATTAAGTTGAGAGCGTGCAAATTAGTTATTCCACATAATTACGCTACATTTATTGGTGATGGCTTTGTCTGCTTCAGCCATTTCGTCACAAATGAAGGTAGTTTCCATTTACTAATTTGCTGGCCTAAATCAGGATTTCTTGTTGCACTATCATCGACATTGCATAGCACGTGGCGGTGTCACTAGCTGACTAGGAGTAGCGTTTTAAGATGTTTTAATAATTTTTTTTAAAAATGAATAAGCTTTTCCACGCGTTATCGTTACGATTTTCTGAATCGTAACGATGAAGGGAGTCGATTGATAGGTAAATTAAGTTGAGAGCGTAAAAGTAGTTATTGCAAATACTTACCAATATAGGTTGGTTCGAGAATTTATTTCCGGATTCCAGACCCACTCCTATGGTGTTTAAAAGATAACATGTCAAAAACTTGTTGAAACGTTTGTTATAGAAAAAATAATTTGGCTACGCTTAAAGACATTACATACATACAAAAGACCGAAAGATACCTAATTCTTCTCCGTTTTTACATGTTGCACCAGTTTAAGTCAGTTTTATTAACACTCGTTTTATTAAAAATCGTTACATTTTCATGAGTGCAAATAGTTGGATATTTTGTAACATCAAAGCACGTCGATATAAAATTGTTTTTGAGCATGTCGTACGTCCTTATTACTGTTATGTTAGTTACCGTTATGTTAAAATACGTTTGCACCAAAACGTATTTTAACTTGTCTGACAATTTTCTCTAATGATTTTTTTTTGTTCTCTTTTCGTGAATGTCCCAATTTAAACAAGCTAGACAGATAATTCTAGCACGTATTCACTGCTATCCCCCACCCCTTCCCATTATCCATTAACCATCGCAAGAAAACGACGGATCGTGGTGCTTCTTTGTGTCATATAGACTGGAATAGACCTGGCCATTTTGGTGTACAAGTCATTCGTTCTGGACACTCACAGTGGCTCCAGGCGTGTTGCTTTCCCTACGATATTTAATGACCCCTAAAATACAACAAGAAGTACGATCTTGATAACTCTCAAACCACTGATATGTAATTATCAATATTCTTTGTAATAATAATTGTATCAAATTATACTGTGTAAATATTACCAATTGACAAACAGCACTTGCAACTATTCACATACATTGCATATTTCATTATTATTATTATTATTACTTTATTACTTGAGTACTACAGACCCCAACGTCATGGACTCACTCTACTTACTTCTAACTTAACCCTAACATCCGGTGCACCACAAACTAAAATACCTGCATAAATAAACAAGGATATACATCAACACACAAATCTGCGTGTTGCACGACAGAAGGATAGAACATTACGCAAAACGTGTACGTCTGCAACATGTGGGGGAACACCCAACGCCCGACTGACATCTCGGTTAACATCGAGTAGGGGGAGGCAACGGAACGCTGCTAAACCTCCCAACAATGTCCTCGTTAACAAAGAACTAAATCGTTGCTAATGCCAAAGATTACCCATTTGCGTAATCACTATTTATGATAGTTATTGGCCTCATCTGTTGGCAAAACGGGGAAATTGAAACTTTTGTAAATTTATGTCAAGATTTCTAAATGAAGCAAGCAGTCTGCATTAAAGACTGTCCTTGTGAGGAAACACAATACACTAGTCTGAGAAAGAAAGAAAAGACTACTGCCCCGACTGGGACTCGAACCCAGGACATCCCGTTTACTAGCCGGGCGCTCTGACCACTGCGCTACCGGGGCAAAAAAAAACAAAAGGCCTGGGTAAAAAAAACAAAAGGACCCGGTAGCGCAGTGGTTAGAGCTCCCGGCTAGTAAACGGGATGTCCTGGGTTCGAGTCCCAGTCGGGGCAGTAGTCTTTTCTTTCTTTCTCAGACTAGTGTATTGTGTTTCCTCACAAGGACAGTCTTTAATGCAGACTGCTTGCTTCATTTACCCTTTACCTTGTGATTTTTTTATTTATTCAAGATTCTAGTTTCGTCTGGTTGCAATACGTGCAAATAAAATTGTATTATTCGTATCATGATTTCTATCTTCCCCTGATGGCGTATTGTGGAAAAAAATTGCCTAATAAATCAGTATATTCTGTAAATTTATTAGTAGTGCACAGAATAAAGATGCAAACTGCTGGAGAGTGGGTGTCAATGGAGAGTTGCTCAAAATTCACTCTGGTTCTGCATCGAGTACAAAATATGGGTGGCAGAAATGTTGGATTTGCAGCCTTTTTTTTTTTGAATATGTTGCACAAAATTAAATGAGTTAAGTTTGATCATGGAGTTAAAAGTTTGATTTTTGCGTATGAAGCCTTGAACCAACATCTGTTCAGTTTGTCTGAGGTAAGTTGTCTTACATGTAGAGGTTATGCAGGGAATTTGATAGGTTGTATACTGTTTGAGGAGGTTACGTATTTAAATTCGTATTTCATTGGTTTGTGAAATGCTTGTTTAAGGTTTGAGTGATTGTTTGACATTAGGCAACTGTCCTGGAAGTGGAGAATGTTGCGTAAGGACTCTGTAATTCTCCCTATGTATGGGATGACCAGAAAATATTGGGGGATTGAAATCTGGATTGATCAAACTTTGGCAATTTAATCATTTATCCAATGAAGTGATTTGGTTTCTTAAACCGACACAACCCTAATTTAAACTCTCTAACCACCTCAAGCAGAATAGGATCCATCAAATTTCCTGCGCTACCTTTCCATGTAAGGCTACTTATATCAGACAGAGTAAACGGGACCAAGTTCAAAGGCTTCATTGAAATACTTGAAAACTTTAAACTCCGTGATCAAACGAACTCGTTAGTCTAACATTTCTTAAAAACGGGCCCACAAACTTGATATTTTTGGTGCTGGCATTTTGTAAAAAATTCCAAGATTTTTAACCAGACTTGATCTGCAGAATTCTATACCGCCACCTACTCCAGCAGTGCAACCGTATTCTTCCCAACATTAACATATACTGGTTGATTAAAAAAAATTGCCATTTCCACGTCTTGCTACCAGGGAATCCACAAAATATAATATAAACTAGAAGAAAACCGTCCTCCGTATGGGTTTCATAAACGTGTAGTTTTGTCTGTCGTGTGTATGTCCATGCTTCATCAAAGCAAGTTTTTTTAATCACAATTTTGTGCATACAGGCAAACAAACGCTTACTTTCGTTTGCTTCGCTCACTCATCAGCGAATCTCTCTTACTATTGTAAAACGTTTCCCCCCTTTGCCCTCTTTCCGGCATTGACAGTATGATGTCACCGAATTTCTATAAACGGAACCCGTAAACCACTACTTATTTCATTTTTATTCGTCTCACTTCCCTCGAGGAATATACTTACACCTATTTACCTATTCATGTTGCCTATTTACATTGCCTTTTGGACTTATATGTCAGACTGCCTGAGCGAGGAATAGAGACCCCAGGACCTTTGAAATCAAAGGCCAAGGTCCTACCGCTGAGCTCAGCGGTAGGACCTTAGCCTTTGATTTCAAAGGTCCTGGGTTCGATTCCCCGCTCAGGTAGTCTGACATATAAGTCCAAAAGGCAATGTAAATAGGTTTGCATCCGTATTTATTTAACCAATCTCGAGCCAATTGGCTTTCCGTTCCGTTTCAAGGAATATACTTATCGCTCTTTAGATATAACTGATTCATATATCATGGCCCAAAAAAGCTATACCTCAGTAATAAGGTTTACATGACTACATATTTTGTCACTATTCCTTTATTAGTGTCAACCCAGAATCCCTTTTCCCGTTTGTTTTAGATTGTAAGATTCATGGGGAAACCCGGAATGTTTCATTTGTTGGGTTGATAATGCGGTTGTTGCATGTTTGTAGCGTTTATCGTGTTAAAACTAAACAAAAATCGTGTCCAAATGCTTTATCACTGTAGAACTTTCTTCCCCTTGCCTTCTGGCCTGCAATAACAGCTTGGTGGTACAGAATTTCTTTAGCATGCACTTGCGAATAACTGCTTAGGAGAAGCACGTCCTTCGGATGGGGGTAAGCGCCGACTTTTTTTTGTCCATGTTTCATCAAAGACAGTTTCTTTAATCACAATTTTGTGCATACTGGCTAACAAATGCTGAATTTCGTTTGCTTCATCTTCCTTACTGTCTTGCCTGCAGTGACAGTGTGGTGGCACTGCATACAAATGCTTATTGTCAGTGTGATGTCCTCCTTCCTCCTTGCCTTCTTGCCTTAACCCAGACCACTTAATTTCTGTGAACAACAGTGAACAACTGGTTATTCCCAGCATCGTTAGCAACTGTAGAATCTCGGCCTACACATGCGGCAGGCATTTGCAGATTTGCACTGTTGCTTAATGACAATGTTTAAAACAATGTAAGACAATGAAACTGATCATGTAGGGTCGTGTTGATTTTAGTTGTTGTTGTTGTGTATCCATCTCGCCCAAGGTCAAAAACAATCCATCTCTAGAGTGGGCGCATGACCTAGGGTCGCTGCCCCAATTAAGATGTTATATCTCTCTCCTGTAACACCGGAACGGCACGACCAATTGAAATTCTGCATTGAGGTGTAAATCTGCACCACGGTAGCTGTCCATACAGACCATCCGCAAAGCCACGCACCAAATATTAACGGAGGAGTTGCAGGTGGTTCCTTATTGCTACACCTCTTTAAATAAGGTTCAGATGTGTACGTATTTTGTCACTATTCATCTGGAAGTGCCATTCCGTATTTGTAATGCCTGTATTTTGCATGAGTCTGTTGGATCGACACTCGAGGATATTTCTTGTTGAAACTCGTATGCCGTGACCAAGATATCACACCGAAAAATATCAGAATATAGTGTGCACTTGTCGTAATGCTTCAACTCATAAACCAACTATTTGACCTATAAATTGACGCTGTTCCTGTATTAATGTCATCCCAGAATTGTAATGTTAGCATTCTGTAACTGCCTGTTGGGCCTTTTGTGCTTGGGCGAATGACCTTTTATCCAACGTAGAAGGTCGTCCATTTTCAGTGTTGAAGAAACTTTAGTCTACAACTTACTACCTGTATTTTTGAAAAAGTAATGTTTCCAATAACAAACGCTGATTTTCGCTCGGTTCACTCACTCAAGTAGTACAAAACCCTCCTCAAAAAATGTAAATGAATTCTTTCTTAGGAAAAAGTGCTGTTTCAGATGACAAACGCTAGTTTTCGCTTGCCTCGTTCACTCAATCAGTGCAAATTAAGAGTTATTCGCGCATATGGAATGCCTTGCCGAGTGACGTTGTTGAGGTGAATTCAGTTGAGCGATTTAAATTTTTATTAAATAAAAGTTGCCTTTAATACTTTTTTAAAGCGGCCAGAGTTGGTCGCTTCTCTTGTCCCTTGATTCTTTTCTGTTTTATCTTACTTACTCCCCTTTTATAGACTGGTGTTAGTGGGTTCCTCCTTCTGGCTTCAAACCGATAATGTGGTTGAACTTTTATTTATTTATATATAAATCCCTCCAAAAAAACGTGACTGAATTCCCTCTATATATTTGTTTAATTTGTTTGTTTGTTAGCTGTTTACTGCACATTTTTACGTTACGTTGGTGTACTCGTTTGTTTCTTTTTTTTAATTTTCTTCTTTGCACAAAATAAAATATAGACACATGCTAGTGTGTCCAACCAAGTTAGACAATATACATCACATCAATTCAATTGTCGAGGACATAAACCATTGTAGTATAGTGGGGTTTGCGATATGGCAGGAACAGACACCCCCAACCGCAAGTGACGTCATAGGTCACATGACCGGATGTGGCGTCATCCAAAATGGCGGCGCCTATGCGCACCGAAAGTGACGTCATCCAAGATGGCGGCGCCCATGTGGACCGGAAGTTCAAGATGGCGGCCCCCATTCATCAATCTGGATGAGGGTGGGAAAGTACTTTTTTCTACCTTTTTGAGTCCTTTTGCTACCTTCCTGACTTCATTCAAGATGGCGGCACCCGTGCAAACCACAAGTGCCGTCATTCAAAATGGCGGCACCCTTGTGAACTGTAAGTGACGTCATTCAAAATGGCAGTGCCCATGAAAGTGCGGCCATTCCAAGATGGTGGTACCCACTTTTTTAAATTTCGTCGATCTGGAGGAGGGTGGGAAACTCCTTTTTTTTTACTTTTTTGGCATGCGGCCATAGCCAAGATGGGTCGAGGTTAAGGTAGGTCGAGGTCACCCAAGGAAAAGTGCCTTTTGCTACCAAAATTGTCCTTTTGCTACCTCAGTGTCTTTTTACTACCAAAAAATGTTCTTTTGCTACATGAGTCTTATTGCCAACTAAATGTGTCCGAGCGGGAAGGTCACGTGACATCATCCGAGGAGTAGTGCTAATGCTAAGTGAGCATTCGAATTGTAAGAACTCTCGAGAGCTTTCAGAGTGTGAAAGTGACGAATAAATAACAGTATGGGGAGCACCAAAATTGGGAGGGGTTCTCAAAACTGGAGGGTTCGTGCGAGTGCTTCGTCAGCTTTCGTATTGTGATGACTTTAAAAAGCTTAAAAGCCTGAAAATGATAAACTTGCAACATTTTGGGGGGTTGCAAATCGGGAGGAGGATTCTCATGAATTATTGCAGTTTAATAAATACGAAAAGGCTTCACGCCTACGAAAATCATGCTATAAAATATGTACTTCAAATTTTTTTTTGCATTTTTACTGAAGCCCTACAAAGCAAAAATAATAATTAGATGGGACAAGCTTTCCACACGCATTGGCACTCTGCCAAACAGGTTGTTGTTTGCCATTCATTTGAATTAATGAAGCGTATTTCCTGCAAGCCATCTGGCAAAAGAAAAGCTGCACGATCAAGCTTTATAGAAAACTTGTGCTGTGTAAGTCTTTTTAAAAAAAAAAGGAATCATCCAATTATTTTATTTTTTAAAGTAAGGAATATTTTTTTTCACAGATTAACTAGAACATACTACTTGTATCCTTTACCCATTTTTGTGTTTTGTGTAAGTTCATCACTGAGTACATTGTAGGGGGGGGGGGGGAAGGGGGATTTGAGGAAGTTTTATTTTTGCCTTTGGGCAATGTGTGTGGTGTGTATTAATTTCGTGTGTGTAATTCTTACAAAAACCATGTGTATCTGCATAATGCCATGTTGAGTAAGTTTAAACAAAAACCTGTTATTGATAACTAAAACTAAATAAATGTCAGGAGGAGGGGTGGGGTTGAAATCTGCTGATGCCATTTTTTGAATCCTATGGTTTAGCAGACGTAATGTAAGGTCAATTAAATAAGGTCATTAGGCAGAATGACCTTTATTCCAAATATCAAATAATGACCTTTATTCCAAATATCAAATAACATGGTCTGAAAATTTAAAGGTCAACTTCAGTGTAAAATAACCTGACTGGAAATGGCAATGGCGACTTCATTTAAAATGATCTTGAATCAAAATTTCAAGGTCATTTTTGAATTAATTTTCGATTTAGAGGGGAAAAAAGTGGTAAAAAATATCAAATCATGGATTCTTGTTCAATTATTCTCTCCGGAATAGACTCTGATTTGAGAATTAATTTAAACACTCCCATTCATTTGGATTCAGAAAATATTACGAATTGGCTTTGCTTAATTTAGACACGTATAACAGCATTCATAACATCACCTCGAAAAATAACGAAATTCAATACACGACCGATGCTGGTGCCACCTGGGAAAAAGTGTTAGTCACCCCGGGGGCTTACAAAATCGAAGATTTGAATAAATTTCTTAAGTCGGCGATATATGCGAATGGTCACAACAAGGATGCCATTACGATTCTTCCGAATCTAAACATTTTAAAGAATAGATTTGATAATTACCGATCAAAACTATGGCTTGTCCTTTTTGGGCAACAAGAGTTTGGCTCCAGTTTTGGGGTTTGATGTGGGTAACTACATGAGAAGTCGAGAAAGTCAAAATACCGTCGACATTATGAGCGTCAATACAATTTTCGTGCACGTTGACATCATAGGCAATTCGTACCTATACAACGACACTCAGCCCACTTTATACTCCTTATATTCCAATTCCCCGCCCGGTTTCAAAATCATAGAGACCCGCATAATTTAATTTACCTCCCAGTTACTACAAAGTTAATCAGAAATATAAGAGTTTGGCTCACTTCGCAGACCAACGAGCCATTGGAGTTACATGGCGAGACGCTCACGGTGCGTCTTCATTTGAGATCTACGAATTAAATTTAAAAAAGGATAAAAATGCTCGTATTTGGAAAAAAAGGGAAAGGACTCTTTCTTAATTTTAACTCTAATAATAAAAAAAACGGTTTGACACCTAGAAACAAAGCTTTCATCAAATTCATAACAACCACCCAGAAAATGAGCGTAGTAGAAGATTACTTAAAAATCAACGAACCTTTGGTGTACGATTCATCGGTCGAATCTTACACCTACCACGAGTACAACCCTATTGTTGGCACCAATCTCACCAACGTAAATTCGGAAATCCGCATACACGTAGAAAACCAAGATTTATTTCTGCAGGTTGCCAACAGTTACCTCCTGATTAAAGGGAGGTTGCTAAAGGACGATGACTCGGCTTATGCCGACGCTGACGTAGCTAGTCTTATTAACAACGCTCCCATGTTCCTGTTTTCTAATATTAAATACCATTTCCATGATAAACAAGTCGACGAGTTAAATTATCCTGGGTTCGGTACTCTGATGAAGGGACTGCTCACCTACGACTCGACGGAGCAACCAGCTCTGCTCGGCCAGTTCTGGGCGCTGGATAGTGCAGCTTCAGTCGCTGCTGAACTAACAGACAACTTGGGATACAAACAACGGCACGCGTCCATCATCATTAAAACAACTCCCAAGGGAAGCTTTACCTTCGCCATCCCTCCGAAACACGTCATGGGATTTTTCGACAATTACGACAAACTTATCCGAGGTACTAAACATGTGCTCACACTCATGAAAGCGAGCGATACGAACGCCATCTTCAAAGCAGCGGCAGCGGCCAATCGCAAAGTCATTATAAATAGCATCAGCTGGATCGTTCCACATGGCACTGCCTCAGACGAGCAGAAACGTAACCTCTACAATCTCATCGACCACGGAGCGACCCTGGATTAAGGATTTAGGCATTGGCATTACGATATCTGCATGCTCCCTCAAAACACCAGCTTCACCTTGCGCGTGCTCACAACTTCCGCAGTCGAAAAACCTAGGTGGATAGTTCTAGCTTTTCAAACGAACAGGCAGGACTCTTTTGTCAAAAACCCAGGCGTGTTTGACCACTGCAATCTGCAAGATGCTCACGTGACTCTAAATTCAGAAAGATATCCGTTTCTCGATTTGAACGCAAATTATGCTACTGGAGAGTACGTCGGCTTGTACCGAATGGCGCAGTAATTTAGGCAGCTGTGCTACGACACCAACGACTTGAGTTTCGACTTGCCTCTGTTCAAGAAAGCCTATCCTCTCGTGGTGTTGGATTGCTCCAAACAGTCCGAGAGGCTTCAATCTGGAATCGTGGACGTACAAGTCAAACTGAAGTTTAGAGCAGCAGTTCCAGTTAACACTACTTGTAACGCACTCCTCATTGGAGACAAGAAAATGACAGAGTTGGACAGAGGCAAAGTCGAAGTTGTTTATTAAATAATAACGATAATAATAAAAACGATAATATGGCACTCAAAACAAGATCATGGAAAAAGAAAGGCGGCTTTTCGCCGTTGGCACTGTTAGGACCAATTTTAGCCGTGATTGGAGGATTGGCGGATGGAACTGTGAGGGTGGTATCTGCCATAAATAAGGCACAAAACGATGCAAAAATTCTTACTGAACTTGTGCGACATCACAACCAAGTGGAAGGTTCCGGCTCGAAGAAAAAAAATTAACCAAAAAAGAAGCAAAAAAAATTGCCCCATGGCAGACCACCCAAGGTTTAATCGACTTTAATGAACCTTTAACAAACTTTGATTTCAATTGGTTGGCTAGAGTAATGAAAATTCCAAAATTCAGAGGTACTTTTAGTAAAGACACGCTTCCCTTAAAACTTTGGCTTACTGGTGAAAACGGAATAGTAAACTTGGAAGATTTCCACGATAGAGATGGAAGTCATTGGGTCGCCTATTCCACCGTTTCGGGAGAACCTGGTTATTTCGATAGTTTTGGCAACATGGGTTCTCCCCGGTTTGTGGCAAACTACTTGGGACCGGGAATAAAATACATTTACAAACACGTACAAAACTGACCAGATTTGGTGCGGTCACTTTTGCTTATTTTTTTTAAGCGCCTTCTCTAAGGTACGTAATTAAGAAGCTGTTTTAGATAGGATGAGACGAGTCATCAAATGAAAATTTACGTGCAAATCTAACTGGAAATAAACGTCTTCTGGGTGAAACTCTTCGAATGCCTTTACCGCGATGGGCAACTTTTTTTCTATTATGTGACGATTTTCGAAAACGGTAACTGTCGAATGTCCTTCCTTTATTTTCATAATGTAAAGGGCTCTTGTACTTATTTTACATTTAGCAATTAGTGCAACCTCGGATCGCTGCAGTAGAAAATTGCTTTATGAATTAAACCTGAACTCGTACACACGAAGCTCGAGAGAGGACCGGAATTAACGAACCAATCGCTCGCTTTTTCCAAAGGGCTTTTCATGCTGAAACTGATCAGCATGAAACTGTTTTCATGCACAAATTTCTTTGTAAATTTCTTTGGTTCGCTTAGGTTTCTAATCTGTTTGTTCGCAACATTAAAGTGCTCTATTCGATCGTCTTGTAACAAGCAATTGTTGTCGACGAATACTTTAGTAACAGCATCATTCTCCAAAGTAGGATCGCTTAAATTTCTAATCTGCTTGTGGGTTGCGTTGAAGTACACTTATTGGTTGTCCTGTAATAAGCAATTTCTGTCAACGTATACTTTCAACGCTTCCCTAATTTGCTTCTTCTTGGCGTAAAAATTCCCGTCAGCTTCATCTAAGTATAAAGCATTTTGTTTGATGCTAGAAGCGGTGGAAGCCAACTCATCGCTGAGATGAGTAATAGCTGGAGGCAAGTCGGTTTTAAGTTTATGAATTTCTGTTTTCAGAGTACCAATCTGAGAATAATTTACCGCGTCTTCAGAATTTATACGTGCTCCAAGTTTACTTAAACGCTTATTTTGCATGTCGTAATTGTTTTCAGGGGTTAAAACGTATCCAAGTCCTGGCTGTCCTCTCAGACCGACTCCTATCACTTCACCCTCTTGGGAAAAGGTGAATGAAGGTAACGGAGACAAACCGCTCTGTCTTAGAACTTGGGTGTACGAGAACATTCACAAAACTAGAGGGAAACTTAACAAAAATGTTATCGACAAACCCTGGTTTAACTTGCCATCTTATAACGCTTTAAACTTGACGGAAATCACCGGGAAAATTACCGCAGTGTATGTCACTGATGATTCTCCCAGCAACGTGAAATTATGGTGCAACATAGACTATGGAGTAGCTCATTCAGGTGTTTCTAACGACAAATTTACAGATGAAGACTTAATGGGTTTGGTATCGCTGTAAACATTAAAAAATGTGTAAATAAAAAAGCTATGGAAATTAAAAACTATGACTTTTTCGTACCTAAGAAAGAGCCTGAAAATCATCCACTTCTACCTTCGAATATCAGATGTCTAATCATAAGACCCGCAAATTGCGGTAAAACTAACTTGCTGTTTATAATTTCATCTGTAACGAAAGATGGCTCGACTACGACCGGTTATTTATTTACAGTAAAACTTTATGTCACTCAAAATGTAAAGCTTTGCAGTCTATATTTGGTGAAATTGAGGAAAAAATAGGACGGAACGTCGCTTTTTTTCACGATTCTCAAATTGATTTAATTCCATCCGAAGAACTGGACCCAAATTATCGAAACCTGATTGTTTTTGATGATTGCCTTTTGGACAAGCAAAAAAACATAGAACGTTACTTCGCTCAAAGGCGTCATTCAAACGCCGATGTTTTTTATTGCAATCAGTCCTACACGAGAATTCCTAAACAAGTAGTTAGAGACAGTGCAAGTTTATTAATTCTTTTTCCGGTAGATGAGTTAAATTTGAAACACGTTTACGAAAACCACGTTGCCCCTGACATCGAATTTTCAGACTTGAAAGCATTGTGTCAAAATTGTTGGAAAAAGCCTTATGGGTTTTTATCGATTAACAAAACATTAAACGAAGGGAGATATAAACGTTCATTTTTACCTATTAAACAAAAGAATGGAAACAAAACGAGAAATCGCAAAACTCAAAAGACGTTTAACTAAAAAGTTTTAAAATCACTGTTTGTGGGAGAGAGAACAAGAAGAATCGCTACAAGAATTTTTTAAATCGGTAGTAAGCACCCTGAAACCGAGACCGATCCTCGGTACAGCCACGCGAACTACGCCAATTAAAACCACTCTATACACGCAAACTAAACCGATTAAAAACACTTTAGCCATGCAAACTACACCGATTAAAATTTACAAAGAAGAAGGTAGTGACGAAGATGACTTTGATGTCTCTGGCTTTATCATCGTCCCCTGTTCCCATAGGCGTCGATCCAGGGGGGAACGAGGGGGACCATCCCCTCACGTTTTGAAACTGAGGGGTTCGTCTCCCCCCCCCCCCCCCATGAAATAGACTGCAAAGCTATAAATGAGCATCTATTTATTACGCTTACCACGTCGAGTTTGAAACAAAAAATGCAAATAAAGAAAGAATGTTTACTACTTTATTTACTACTCTATTTACTACTTGCATTATTTCTACTGTGGAGGCCAAGAAGCAATGTTGCTTTCCCTCCTTGTATGTATGTTTGTGATCTTTAGGTCACTACTGAGAAAGATAGAACAGCTACTTAGCTCTTCTAGTAGCTCTTAACTAGTCAAAACAGGAAGAACACAGAGCTAAACGAAAAATAAAGGAGTGTCCGATTTCAAATTACTTTGTCAACGAAACGCCAACTGAAGTCGCCTAGTGGTTTGTTTGTTCTTGCTATGGTTATTGCCGAAACGTCAGATAAATTTGTACAGAACAAAACTTGTTAAGATTTCCTTCCAAGTTTTCGTCAGTTGAAGTCTATACAAATTAACTCCATAAAAACCGAGCAAAGAATCAAAATTAAAGACTAAGTTACTGGTTTGATTTGCTAGTAGCTCTTTTCCTCTTTTTCAGTTCTCAGTTAATTCTCAGTTAATTCAGGAACGTCAGCTAAATCGTCCACCATTTGAAAAGTAAGCAACAATACTTTTCAAACCTAAATTATCAGTGTAAGGTAGCGTTAATTTAATAATAAAAAAAATTAATTCATCAGTGAATTTAATTTGTAAATAAAATGTATTAAAAAAAACGGAATTTTGTTAACTATTAAGTTTTTATGACCTCTCATGCTAAAGAATTTTTTTACGAAAAGCATCCGACATTTGATAAACAATGCGTTGCAAACGAGTCTCGGAAAGCCGAAAATAGGTTCTCAACAGCAAAAAAATGCTTCAGCTTCCAGGGCCCTGCCCCAGACCCTGCTGGGGGAGCTTACAGTGCTCCCCCTGGGGGAGCTTACAGTGCTCCCCTGACCCCCTAGCTGGATTCGCCAGGCATTTGCTGAAGTAGCACATATTTTAACAGTAAATTTTCATTTTCTCCCCCCCCCCCACTGAAGTTGGTTGGCGCTACTACTATGTCCCCCACCCACCCACAACTTTAGAAAAATCGACGCCCTTGCCTGTTCCTAGTCAGAAAACCTCTCTCGATTACAGCCTCGCCCAATATTCAAGTCCGGCTGTATCTCCTATAATGTGAATTCCTCCCGAGTCCAAAACCGAATACGCAACTACGAGCACCGGTCCTAGACTCACCGTTCATGTTCCGCGGTGCAAGCTAGACACTGCTAAATATTTCTTGATAACATTTTTCGAAAACCCCAAAGAGACTGGCCCAGTATTCGGGTTACACTATGATAAGAAAAAAGGTGAGCTGACCTTTGGTAATAAAACGGTTAAAATCTTTGAGAATGACGTAGTGGTCGAGGGGGAGCAATACGTAGGAAGACGCGGCCTTTGTAACTTGCTAGGTTTCAAAGACTTGAAAGAAACTATCCTATCGCTGGAAGTAAAAGCAGCTTGCGCGGCCATGTTAAAAAAATACTAACGCTATTTATCACAACAACGACCCAAATACTCGTAAACCCAAATCTAGTCGGAGCGCCAAGTAAAGGTCTATTATCGCTCCTATTTCAGGCGACCTCAAAAAACAAGGGATGGGCATGGTTAAAAAAGTGGGTAGCAGGGTTGATTACAAATATTACGACGATCCTAAGGACTTGGTAAAGAGACTCAGGCTTTTATATAAATCTGCTTTGGCCGGCCACGACGGGCATAGAAACGAGATGGTCGAAATTTTATCAGAAATGCAGCAAAGACAAGTCATAACTGCTCGGGAAAAAAGGGTGGCTTATCAAAATTTAGGTTTAGGTTAAAAAAATCGTATATAAAACAAAGAACCATGGAATCAAAAAATATCAAGATGAGGTACTGCGTCAAATGTAAATGTCGCACTTCTGACAGGCCCGAGCCGTCCGTTATTATCCCCACTAAAAAATTACAGGCTGATGCAAGTTGTATTTTGCGAGGTGTGCGAGACGAAAAGAGCTTCCTTTATCAAGTCTGGGATAGGAATCGTAAACAAACTCATAGATAAGTTACCTCTAGAAATGTATTTGCCGGGCTACCAATACAGCGGTCCGGGAACTAAACTTGAAAAAAGATTGGCTTGAGGAGACCCGGGAATTAATAAACTAGACAAAGCGTGCAAAGAACACGACGTCGCTTACTCCGAGAGCTCGGACTTAAAAGATCGGCACGCCGCCGATGAAGTCCTAATTGCTAAAGCTCAAAGAGTGAGAGATGATCCTTCTCTGGTGTGGAGGGAAAAGCTACCTGCTTCGAACGTTAAGAAAATCATGAAAAGAAAACTTCGGTTCGGAATGGGAAATAAAAAAAAATGGATCAACTCGTAAAAGAATTTCACAAACCAGCCCGAAAAAATTTTGCGAGACAGAAATTGATTGTACTGAGCCTGAACGATCTATGGCAGGCTGACTTGGTTGAAATGATACCTTACGCTAACCTAAATAAAGGGTTTAACTACTTACTAACCTGCATTAATGTCATGTCAAAGTGCAATGAATAAGTTGTCGGAACTAAGCCTGTTATTGCGCGAGCAAACTTTTGATCTGTTAGTTGTGGTTGAGACGTGGTTTGACGACACCATACCCGATGCTTTGCTGGTCTATCGTGCACCATACGTTCTTTTTAGGCGTGATAGGGGTAGTCTGGGTGGCAGTATTGCGGTTTTTCTTCGAGATTCGATCCCAACGAGCAGACAGACGGTTGCAGTGGGTTCTGAAGCCTTGAGCATTTACCTCCCTACTTTAAATACCAAGTTGATAAGCTGCTATTTGCCGAATGGCAGGGATAAAGAGCAAATCGATGGCATGTGTGATTATCTTAGGAATTCTGTAGACCCCACTTGTACAAATCTTGTTGTTGGTGACTTCAATATGTCATGCGTCAGCTGGGTAAACCACTGCTCGTCAAATTGAAATCAAAAATCCTTCCTTGATTGCACTATGGACCTTGGTCTGGAACAGTTGGTGACGAAGCCAACGCGAGGTAATGCCATCCTGGATCTCATCCTGGTGGATTGTGAGCGATCTATCTTCGATACAGACGTGATCGCTCCATTTAGCACCAGTGATCACAGTACTGTTACCTTTCATATCAATCGCAATCACAATATTGACATTAATGAGCCAAACTGCTACTCAAAACTTAATTACGACACCTTAAGCGCGAAATTAAAAAACGTCTGTTGGAATTCACTTTTTGATGGGCTTACCACAGTTGAATCCTTGTGGAATTCTTTCATGGTCATTTTAACAACTCTGGCTACTGAATCTACGGAATACCATATTAAATCAAAAAATTCTAGAACTAAGATCCCTAGTTCTATTAAAAAGCAAATGGCAAAAAAAAGGTCCCTATGGAGACGGCTGAAATCGAACCGATCTCCGATAAATTTGGAATTGTACAAGACCTGCAGCTATAATTTAAAACAGCTATGCAAGATGCACCAAATAACGTCTGAGCAACAAATTTTAAGTGTGGGTACCATGGGTTCCCTCTACAAATTTTTCAGACAGAAAACGAAGACAACTAAATCAATCCCACCATTGCACTACAATAATAAAGTATTAACGACTCAAGTTGAGAAGGCTAATGCCTTAAACCATACGTTCTGTAACAACTTCATTAGCAATGATCATAACGAAAACCAGTTGGACTTAGACGTCCCTGTTCCTGGGCAGCCGTGGAATAACTCAAATACTAATATTAATATAATAAATAAACTTGAAAATGTCAATTTTACACCAGAAACCATTTTACAACATCTCAATAAATAAAAAAACAGTACGGCTTTCTGCCCAGATGGATTCTCGTCAACTTTTTACAAGAAACTTGCTCATCAACTGTATCGACCCTTGTTTCATATCCTTGAAAGATCATTAGACACGGGTACTGTACCTAACAGTTGGAGGCACGCAAATGTTGTGCCTATTTTCAAGAAGGGTAATACGGCTGAGCCGATAAATTATCGGCCGATTTCGCTCACGTGTGT
The DNA here is from genome assembly GCA_023313725.1 of Lithobius niger. NCBI lineage: Eukaryota > Metazoa > Arthropoda > Chilopoda > Lithobiomorpha > Lithobiidae > Lithobius > Lithobius niger. Next base: position 7,793 of record JAHWFP010017680.1, on the reverse strand, counting down.
TCCATGTAGAATCCTTGAGCGGATTATACGGAATGGTCTTCTAAACCACTTATATTCATTTAATCTTATACCAGATGACCAGTACGGCTTTTTTCCAGGTCGTTCGACGACCCTTCAGCTCTTAACCTGTCTTAATAACTGGACGCTTTCAATGGAAGACGGTAAACCTGTCGACGTTTTATGTATTGATTTCGCCAAAGCCTTTGATTCCGTGACACATGCCAAACTTCTAGTAAAGTTATCTAACATGGGTATCAGCGGAAAAATTTTTCAGTGGCTTGAGGATTTTCTTAGGAACAGAACTCAAGCAGTAAAATTGGGAACCACCATATCTTTTTCCTTATCAGTAACCAGCGGTGTCCCACAGGGATCAGTATTGGGCCCATTGTTGTTTATTACTTACATTTCTGACCTGTCGTCTAACTCAATAAATGTTAAATTGCCAAAATTCGCAGATGATATCAAGATGTATCGACCCATTACTGATTCTAATGACCATGCACTGCTTCAGGCATCACTGGAATCCATTTTCCAATGGTCAGCTAAGTGGCAGCTCCCTATTAATGATAGCAAATGTCTTGTGTTCCATCTTGGTAATAATAATAGAAATCATGCTTACTTACATAAAAATCATGCCTTAAAGGCCGAGAAAAGTATTAAGGATCTTGGTGTCAACACTGATTTGAAAAACTAAGGTTTGATGAGAAGTAATCAGCTAGTTAGCAGGGCAAAACGAATTAGTTTTGTGGTGAGAAGATGCTTTATCTCTCGTGACGTGCCTACTCTAATTAAAGCCTTTAAAACCTATGTGCGGCCTATTCTCGAATATGCCAGCCCAGTCTGGTCTCCATATCATCTTAAAGACATCAAACATATTGAATCTGTACAGCGTTTGTTCACGAAATATCTTCCGGGAAACTACAATTTGCCTTACGCAATGCGTCTTAGTAAGCTGGGTCTCGAGTCTCTCGAGCTGCAGCGATTGCACGCAGATTTATGCCTAACATTCTCCATCCTACGGGGATTTGTTGATTTTGACCCAAAGCTTCTCTTTGTGGTTCGTGGCAATAGCTATACTAGGGGACACGCACTTAAACTGATGGTTGCGCCTATAAAAAGAGACAGTAGAAAATATTTTTTCTCCAATCGTGTGGTGCACCCCTGGAACAGCTTATCATCGGAGGTGGTGGATTCTGCGAACTTACGTATTTTTAGACAACTTCTTAAAACGACCGATCTTGCAAGATTTTTAAAATGTTTTTAATATGTTTTTGTTTTTAATATTTTTAAATGTTTTTAATACTTTTTCTTTTTAATATTTTCAAAATGCTTTTAATATGCTTTCTTTTTTATATTTTTAAATATTTTTAATATGTTTTTGCTTTTAATATTTTTTTAAATGTCTTTATGTATATTACAATTGCTCCTATTTTAGTCATATAATTGGTTGTATGTATCTTATTTCTCTTTTATCTAATGTATGAATATTATTCTTTTAATGCTGGACAGGTGTTAGCGGAACCTAACAGTCCCTTCCTGTTTTCCATTTTCCTCTTATGGAAATAAATATCTTTACTTACTCATGTCCAAGTTCGCTTGGGCCATTCCCCTTAAGTCTAAATCCGGCGTAGATGTTACCGAAGCTTTCAGGAAAATACTCGCGGGAGTGACATCGATTTAGGTAATGAGTTCTACAATAAAGACTTCAAAGCCCTACTTAAGCGTCATAACATCAACATGTACTCTACGTACTCTGAGAAGAAAGCGAGCGTGGTAGAACCTAAAAACTCGAATGTGGAAACGATTTACCAGGTAGGGGACTTACGAGTGGACGCACATTATCGACGAGTTTGTTTCCATTTACAATGACACAGTTCATTCCGCGATAAAACTTAAACCAAGGGAAGTAACCCAACGACACGAACCGTTGCTGACACGAACTAGTACTAAACGGTTGTTGAACAAACCCAATTTCGCCGTAGGAAATAAAGTCATGATTCCTAAAGAAAATTTTTGGTAAGGGGTATTTGCAAAATTTTACTAACAAAGTTTTCACGATCCGCAAAGTGCAAAAATCTCAGCAGGTTACTTATCTTTTAAAAGACGAGTCGGCTGAACCGGTGCTCGGAGGTTTTTAGGAACCGGAACTTCAAAAAACTCTAGTTTCTGATTTGTTTTCAGTAGAACAAGTATTGCGTGAGAAGAAAGGAAAGGATGGTAAAATGCTTTACTTCGTTAAATAGAAGGGGTATGACTCCAAGTACGACAGCTGGACGGACAACATTAGCAATCTTAAATAAATATGTCCTTCAGTTTTTTCCGTGTAAAAATATTTCGATGCAATAAACATTAAAAAAAATTATTTTCTTCCCTTCCTTTCCTCAATTTTTGTCTTCCCTTCCTAAATTTTTTTTCTTCCTTAATAATAAAAAAGGATAAATATTTTTATATTTTCAGAATGGATACTAAAAAATATTTCACTTGCGTTTACTGCGCAGAAATATACATTTGCCAACATCATCTACGTAATCACCTTCGGTCGGAGCACTCGTCCATTCTGAGAGAAGAATGCGAGTGTTTCATCGACAACTTACCCGTACATCTCAGGGATTGCGTTCATCTGTCCTAAATGCAGGGGTTCTGCAACCATCAATATCAGATGTCCCTGCCGGAAGAATTGGGACTCATCGATCCACTTCAGTTTCTACTGTCGGTTTGGATGGCCTTGCAATTGCTTTTATTGGTTTGCCTAACCCAGATGATAAATTGTAAGACCCAAATCTGCTTGGGGGTCGAATTCGTCAGGCGGGTTTCTGGTCCTGATACACGGAAATCTACAACCCGAACGATATTCCCGCTCTCTTGGATGAAGCCTTCGATAAGATTCAAAGTTCTATCGACGCTTTTGCCGAGCGTGGAAGTGGTCGGGTCATTTCCCTACTGAACGACCTCGTCATCAAGGTGGCAAAGTACAAACCGCTGCAGGCAACATCTTACATTCCGCTCCCGAAGGCGCTCGCTGGCAAGTCCCACGCTGTGGTTGACGTCCAAAACTTAAACGATCAGAAATGCTTTTTGTACTCGGTACTTGCCGCAGGTTTACAACTGACCAGCGTAGACCCGAATGATTATCTCGATTTCGAAGACATGCTCGACACCAGCATGATTTCTTACCTGAAGAAGCTCGGTGAAATGGCATATTCAAAAAGGCAAACGATCTCTCCATCAACGTTAAAGGTTTTTACGACATGGAAGGAATGTACCCGCTTCGTGTCTCGAAAAATTTAGACGGTCAACCCACCGATCTTCTCCTGCTGGGCGGAAAATATGATGAAGACTCTGGAATGGTGTACACCCATTACTGCGCCATTAGAGACATCGCCGGATTTTTACGCTTCCGAGGCACGGGCAGTCACGGCAAGTTCTATTGCCGGAACTGTTTCGCCGGGTTCGGAAAGGAATGGATGCTCTCAACTCACCGGAAAGAATGCTTGAAAATCAACCCCGCACAAGCGCTTAAATTCAAGTCACCCGGAGAAAACTTTCTCAATTTTCGGCATTTCAACCGTAAGAACCCCTTTCCACGCATCGTCTACGCTGATTTCGAGTGTATCCTTCGCCCCGTGCAAACCGCTCAACACGAAGCTTCAACGAGTTCGACGACTAAAATACATCAACACGCTCCCTGCAGCTCCGGTTACATCGTTGTTGGACAGAACAGGGAGATTGTCAGCCAGCAATATTACTTGGGAGAAGTCACCGTCAACGTGTTTTATGAACGAATTGTGGAAGAAGCTCAAGATTACCTTAAGCAGCAGTTGAAAGACGTGAAACCCCTGAAGCTCACCCGAGGCGAAAAAGTCAGCTACTCTCACGCCAACGTTTGTCATTACTGCGAAAAACCCTTCGACTGCACAGACCCCCAAGAACGTTAGCGAGCAAAAAGTTAGGGACCATTGCCACATCAGCGGGAAGTACAGAGGAGCCGCTCATTCAAAATGCAACTTGAGCGCTCGAGAACGGAGAACCATTTCCATCGTATTCCACGGCCTAGAAGGCTACGACATGCACCTCCTGGTATCCGCCGTGCAGAAGTTTAAGGGACAAGTGGAAGTCACTAGCCGAAATGCGGAGAAGTTTCAGAGCATGACTATTAAAAGGAAAGGAGTAAATCTGCGATTCATGGACAGTCTGAGTCTCTTGAAAGCTTCGTTGGTCACTCTAGTGGAGAACCGCAGGAAAAGCAACGTTGGCTTCCCAATCCTCGAAACCGCCTTGGACTCCGCCCTAAACTCCACTTGGTTTCAGAATGCCACGACTCGAGAATATGTGCTGAATCTCCTGATGAGAAAGGGTGCCTACCCTTACGAGCACGTGCGAGACATGTCAATTTTCAACAAGGAAGAACAACCATCGAGAATGTCGTTCTTCTCCTAGCTGAAAGAAGAACAGTTAGCAGGTGACGAGTATGTTCGGGTGCTCAACCTCTGGCTCAAGATGAAAACAAAGAAATTTGGGGCATACCACAAGATGTACCAAATGACGGACGTTTTCCTGCTCACGGACATATTCGAAGATTTTAGGAAACTTTGCCTGGAAAACAACAAGTTAGATCCCTGCTACTACGTCTCCACTCCGGGATTTAGCTGGGTGGCTCTGCTGAAAATGGTGAAATCCAAGTTGGAACTCTTTACTCACGTCGGGAAGCACAACCTGATAACTTCCGGCATTCGAGGGGCATTTCCTTTGTGGGAAAGAGGTCTGCGGGAGCCAACAACAAGTACCTACCCAACTTCGACCCTCGTGAACCCTCCACCTACATAATAGACTTGGACATGAACAACCTTTACAGCTTCGTCATGTGCGCCCATCTACCTTACGACGGCTTCCGTTACCTGACGAGGGAAGAAATCAGGACCTTCAACGTAGAAACCATGCCGGACAACGCGGACAAAGGATACATCCTGGAAGTGGACCTCGAGTATCCCAGAGAGCTTCACGACGAGCACAACGATTACCCCCTTGCTCCGGAGATGATCGACAGTAGGGAGGAATTCTTGTCCCCTTATTCGTAAGATTTGGCCAAAGAATTGAAGCATACTATTAAATCTTCGGGCAACACCAAGCTCGTTCCAAATCTTCTGCACAAGAAGAAGTACGTCATCCACTACCGGAACTTGAAATTTTACCGCCGACACGGGCTAGTTCTTCGCCACATCCGAAGAGTCCTCGCCTTCAACCAGAAACTGTGGATGAAGGAGTACATCGACTTCAATACCGAGAAAATGGAAGCATCGACCGCTCCGTTCGAGAAGGACTACTTTAAGCTCCTGAATAACTTGGTTTTCGGCAAGACCATGGAAAACAAACAAAATCTGCTCGACGTCAAGCTATGCACCGACGCTAAGAGGGCGCTGTAATACACGTCCCAACCCCACGCCGACTCCTTCAAGATCTTGAACGAAAACCTTGTGCAGATCAACCGGCGTATTTGAAGCGTTTGGTGCAATTTCCCTACTTACTCGGGATTCTCCATTTTGGAACTGTCTAAACTCGTGATGTACAAATTTCATTACGAGTTTATTCGGCCAAAGTACGGAGAACGAGTAAAGTTCCTCTTCACCGACACTGACAATCTCTGCTACCAAATCGAAACTGACGACGTGTTCGATGACATGCTCCAGAACCGAGAAAGTTTCGATACGAGCAACTACCCCTCAGATCACCCCCTTTTCTCAGAGTCGAATAAGCAGGTCCTGGGAAAGATGAAAGACGAGATGGGTGGCATACCCATCCAAGAGTTCATCGGACTGCGAGCAGAGATGTACGCTATCAAAATCTGGAGAAAAGAGACCATTAAAAAGGCCAAAGGAATCCAGAGATCGTTTGTCAAGAAGCACCTGTCCTTCGACGATTACAAATCTGCCTTGAAATCGAAGACGCCAGCGCAAAAAGGTACTTGGGCGAAAATCTCCAGCATCAGACACGAGTTGAGTACAGTGCGAGTTTCGAAATCATTCCTCTCCTCGTACAACGACAAGAGGTTCATCTTGGAAAATGGAGAAGACACTCTAGCTATTAGCCACTACGACTCGGGCACATGGAAAGAGTACGAGGACGATTTCGACTCGGACGTTGACGTGATGAGCGATGAGGAAGGAGAGGAAAAGGAGAGTTTAGCGCTCAAAATGCAGGAAGAGGAAAACGTGAACGAGGAGAAGAACTTGGAAGACAAAGAGAAAGAGGCTCAGAGACTCTTTATTGCAGAATCGCCGCAGGAGATTGGAGGAGCCTTCTGCATGGGATGAGAAGCGCAAAATGGAAAAGAGAGAGTTGAAACGGGAAAGATGGGTCTCGTTATGCCCGGATCTGAAAAGAGAGAGATTGAAGAAAAAAGCCGCCTCTGTGAGCAAAGCTCGAGCCGGAGAAACTGAAGCTCAGAGAGATGGGAGATTGAAGAATCATGCGTCTAGTAAAAGCAAAGCTCGAGCTCAAGAAACCGAGGTGCAGAAAAAAGAGAGACTAGCAAAAAAAAGCTGTATCTAAAAGGAAACATCTACAAAACGAGATGGAGGACGAAAAGAAAGAAAGATTCACGAAAAGATGAGCCCGGAGCGGAATTTAATGAACTTGAAAACCATGTGGAGCTAGGTCTTCTCAGTAAGGGAAACCACATGTAAATAAAAAATACCGCCCGTGTGGATATAGGCCTAGTAGAGACCTACTGGGGAACCGCATGTAAAATCCAAAAACGAGCCGTGCACCTACCTCCGTGGTGGTCTGGAAACCGGTACTTATGTCAAGCTCAATACGCGAAAGTTCACAAAAGTAACTTTTAGGGTATCTGATTTGAGGACCCTCTAATAACACTAATTCGTCACGCGCTGTAAAGCACTCTCACAATATGAAAGTTCATAATGCATTTACACACCCGAGACCCTCGAATGTTGTTAACTCGTCATTCTCACGAATGCAGTTAACAATTTATTCTCACGAATGCAGTTAGCAATTCATTCTCACAATGTGAATGCTTTTTGAGTACTCGCACTACCTCCCTCTCTCCATTTTGGAAACCCCCAGAATGTTGCTAACTCGTCATTTTTACTGTTTGAAGCACTCGAGAGCTTTTTTAAGTAATTACAATGTGAAAGCTCACAGAGCATTCTCATGACCCCTCCAGTTTTGGGAACCCCCAAAATGCTGCTAATTCGTGATTTTTTCGCTTTGAAAACTTTTTAGAGTTCTTACAACGCGAATGCTCCAAAAGCATTAGCACTACCCCTCGGATGATGTCACGTGACCTTCCCGCTCAGACAAATTTATTTGGCAATAAGACTCATTTAGCGAAAGGACATTTTTGGTAGCAAAAAGACACTGAGGTAGCAAAAGGACAAATTTTGGTAGCAAAAGGCACTTTCCCATGGGTGACCTCGACCTACCTTGACCTCGACCCATCTTGGCTATGGCCGCATGCCAAAAAAGTAAGGGAAAAAAAGGACTTTCCCACCCTCCTCCAGATCGACGAAATTTTAAAAAGTGGATGCCACTATCTTGGAAAATGGCCGCACTTTCATGGGCGCCGCCATTTTGAATGATGTCACTTCCGGTTCGCATGGACGCCGCCATCTTGGAAAATGGCCGCAATTTCATGGGCACCGTCATCCTGGATGATGTCAGGATGGTAGCAAAAGAACTCAAAAAGGTAGCAAAAAGCACTTTCCCACCCTCGTCCAGATTGACGAATGAGGGCCGCCATCTTGGAATTCCTGTTCGCATGGGCGCCGCCACCTCGG